>CABFWB010000436.1:96747-118731 GCA_902151455.1 Timema bartmani | reverse complement strand
TCTTATGTGGAGTGGTGATGATACAATGTACATTATTCCGTTCAGAAATCTTACGAGTTTATAGAAAGAGAGAGAAAGTCTGTGCGGTGCGCCGTACCATTTATTTTATAGCCTGATTATTGGTTGGAAGAACAGTAGAGAAAATACAAATATACTTTGCGACCAACATTGATAACATTTTAGTATTACTATTTTTGTTAATTTATTGGTATTGTTAATATTTATCAAACGTGACAACTTCAGATAATATTACTTGATGTATGAATACATTAAAATTGTTTTAGTCACTTTAGTAACTAACTTCTACTGTTCTTCCTACCAAAATCATACTTTAGATAACTAAACCACTTGTTTATAACGTCAAGAACCCTGTCTTTATAGCGTACATACATTCACCGACTAAGGCGGATTGACACAAACTATTATATAGATTATGTATTCACCAGTAAAAGTTTGTAAACTTTGATATGGTAATACCCGAGGTAAATACTTTCATTTTTAAAAAGCTTTAAAGAAAATTAAAATTGGTTTAGTAGAACTATAGAAATTGCGGTCGAATGAAATTATAGTTTACTGAAATTTCAGATTTATCTTTAAACATTTTTGAAGATGGAAATTAGAGTGTAAATTCATTGTATATCAATTTTAATTATATATATAAAAATTAAGGGGTACATCGTTTGGATATAAGATTTAATTTTAAAAATCTATATAAATGAATCATTGTCGAAAAGAATAACTTCACGTTTAATATGTAGTCTATACACACATGATGGTGGGTAATTCGCGGATACACACAGTACCATACGATTAAGTGGGTGAATATATGTCGAAAACACTCCTTTCCAAAAATCCGTCCTTCCCATACCTTTTGAGAAAAACTACTTTCATATTAGAGAGAAGAGTGATGTGGCAACGCTGTGCCTGAAATTTTATACAGTCGCCGGCGATTAGATATACACACAAATGCGAATTCAGTATTATGGTAGCAGCAACGAACTACACACACAGAATACTGGGATATGGCAATGGCCATGGGAGCATCTGACAGACGAGCCGGACCTGTGGCGCGGCTGTACGCTGATCACTTCCTCGGCCGACGTCATCCGAGCGTGAATGTGTTTCGCCGTTTTGAACAGCGCTGTTAGGAGAAAGGTCAAACAGGACCGGCGCCACGAGTGTACACAAGGCATCCACGCAACGTATGGCCAGCAGGTCCTTAAAGCCGCGTACGGACAGTGCGAGGCAGAGCGCTTCGCACGGCTCGCGACGCACGCCTCTCTCTGTCCGTGCATGGTATGCTCGACCTGAGGCGTGTGTTGCGAGCCGTGTGTTTGTCGGTCAATCGGTCGCGTCTCAGTGCGATCGGAACGAAAGACGTGAAATTTCTGTCGAAGTAAATATTTCTGTCAAAGAACTGTAAAAAAAAACCCCGTAAGATCGCTCTTATGGGTATATGTCAATATGGGTATTCAGATTCTAAAACTAGCCTTCTTATATCTACCCATTATGTTTGATTATTAATAACATTTAATGTACTAACTGAAATATATTAATACAATTATTTAAACATTGAATAATTTTAAATTATAATACTTTATCCTAATAAAGTCATTGTTTAAGAAAGGTAGGGTTGTCTTAGGACCATTGTGTTTAAATGGCGTGGCTTACTCTGGACCGGGAGGCTGAGGGCCAGTTTCATAGACAGATTGAGTGCGCCTCAAGTGCGGCGCTACACTAAATACAGGGTAAAACTAACCTAGACCAGAATGGAACGGGCTGGTTTAAATGCGAAACTGGCACATTCCATTTGAGTTTAGATAGGTGTCGTTTTGTATTTAGGTATGCACCACACTTGAGGCGCACTCACTCTGTCTGTGAAACTGACCCTTGAGAATTGAGTTGGATTTATGGTTTGTTCTACAGGGATGATTTTTTTTAAAACACAGGATACATCCTATTCTCTTTCAATGTTCATTAATGTATATTTCCTCGTTATAAATTTGGCATTTCTCTTCCCTCAGGCCCCTCACACCTGGACGATGTATTAGTACATAATTCAGTAGATAAACCTGTTCTGAAACAATGATAACGACAATCAAGAAGTAACCAGTCAAGTGGCTACTATGAAATATTCACGCAGTAAGTGTTTCATCTCTGTTTTATAAATAGCTATGTTACTTAAAAATAGCAACATTTATCTCATAAAATGGTCTGTGCATCAATAGGCTACGGGTAGAGTTCGAACTTGGATAACGTCGATATTATCCAGATAATGTTGAAATTAGTCAAAATACGTGGATAATGTTAAATGAGAGGTGAGTCTATCCAGTTAATATTGACATTATCCACCCGCACTTGAATAATGTCAAAATTTTAGGTTTGAGGTTAGGCTAGTTTAGGTTAGGCTAGGCTAGGTTATATTAGGTGATTTTAGGCTATGTTTATTTAGTTTTGGTTAGTGGAAAAGTAAGGATCAAAATGAGGCCTCTCGAATATTTGTTTGTTTAGCTTAGGTTAGTGGAAAAGAAAGAACCAAAATCAAGCATTTAGAATGTTAGTGCATTGCTATGATTCAATTTTAGAAATCAAATTGACGTTCCAAAATATAATCCGTATTCACTCGTTTTTAGTTTAACAAATAGTATTCAACGTTAACCAAGTCTTGCTGGCTAATGTCGAGGTTATCCGGATAAGGTCGAAAATGAGATAAATTACTTTCTATTTCCGACTTTATCCACTGCGCTTGGATAATGTCGACATCTCCCGGCTAATCTCGACATTATCCAGATTTCGCACATTACCTGTAAAATATACACTAAAAGTTTAATGTATATTTTGAAACAGTCCAGTATTTTAATTTAATCATGAATAAATCTACAACTCACATTTAATAAAACCAACCTATTCAAAAAAAAATTTTTTTTTAACACAAAGATATTCCATTTTAACTGTTTGAAAGACAGTGCAATCGCTCTTAAATTATTTTATGTGCAAGCGTATTTATTTAAACATTGTTGAAAACTACGACTAACACTATTATCAAATTATACCCAACTTTCCGTGATAGTTGCTGTACTTGTATTTTCAAATAGTCATACACTCTATAATAGTTGACGTGTATTGAATCAAGTACGGAAAATTCGGCCATATGTACGGGGTTTAAAATGGACTCGCCAATAATCTTTCTATTAAATTTATCACTGAACACATTTAGCTATTTTGTAGTTAGCTATTTGTAAAATATAATTGCCTATATGAAGATGTTTGTGTGGTTTTGCTATCAAATGCTGCGTAACAAAATGGATTTATTGATTTAACTATAGACGCGCATGCCCTTTTGATGAAAGCTCAAAGACAAAACTTTATTTTTATACATATACTGTATATAATAGGACGTGAGCCATACCTTGAATGGATAACAAATTCGCTTCACACAAATGTAGACACCCCCACATGGTAATATAAAGGTTACCTAACCCCGTGCTTAATGCATAATTTTATAGTTATTATTATTATTATTATTATTATTATTATTATTATTATTATTATTATTATTATTATTATTAGCAATGCGTCTTACTACCCGTTCGGGTTATACGCACTTACGCTAATGTGCAATGGTAGGGTGATTGTGAGATGAAATTGAGGACCTACAGTTTAACGTGGAATCCGAACCACGGTGGAGGCCTGGCATTCCTCACATTCACAAGTTGTGATTTATACACGTCTTGTCAGAGGTGAAGGAAGGGTTTGGCAATCAGATAAATCTGTGCCGGGACCGAGGATTCAACCCCGGACCCCCAGAACAGAAGTCTGACACCTTACCCCTAGACCGCCAGGTCACCCAATTTTATAGTTCCCAGAGGAAAAATAAAATGAGATTATTTCAATAAAAAATTAATGCAGCAAATAAAACTTTGAATCTATTTCCACCATTGAAATATTATTAGCTATACATATCGGTTGATTATACTTATAAACGAATAACATAGCGAGTAATTATAAAATAGAACCTAAGATCAGTTAAAATAATTCTAAAGTGCTTAAAAATTCTTTGAAAAAGAGCTCTTGTTATATTTCCGCACATTTGTTTCCATTTTTAAAATTCAAGATATAGGGTCGTTAAGGGAAAAGAGCCTAGTAGTAATCTTTCCATTTTATTTTGGCGTGAACCATATTTTGAAATAACGCATCGATCGTACAGTTAAATATCACCCGCTTCGGTGGCTGCATGGTCTAAGGCGCTACTATCGCAATAAATAAACAGCTGATGACGGGGAGATTATTGTTCCATCCCGGTCGGGTGTTCTAAGGGTGGTTTTTCCTAAATGGTATCCCATGCTCTCTCCACACAAATTCGGGTACCCTTTCTATAAATTCAACCTTAATTATTCTTAATCTATTAACGTAATTAGTACATAAACACATAACATGAACGAGAAGTAAGACGTGGTACTAAAAACATAATCTTAAAATGTGCTTTATCTGATACAAATTAACTAACATGAGCTATACTTTACCTAACTTAACCAAATGACCCATAATATTTTAATTTGTGAATAATCTTTTATAAAATATTAGGATTTTTAGTATTTAAGCCTAAATTTTATATAAAAAAGATTAATAGTTTGCAACCACTGGATCATTTGTTTTGGAATGGTTTTATCTTTAGAATTACAGATACTGTGAACAGTAATGTAGGTAAATATATTATATAGAGATTCAAACTTAAGTTAAAATGTTACCCTACTTTTCATATGAATAACAAATTTAAATAACTTAAACATTTTTTTATGTTCATATTTAACATCCGATAAGATAGCGTAATTTTAATTTATTTATTATTTATTTTTAGATTTTTTATAGTTTTTCAAAACATAACTGCATTTATTTATTAATTTTTTAATTATTATAAATATTTTTTTAAATAAATATTATTAAATTCAATATTTTGACTATAGTTTGTATAATTTAAAATCAGCAATAAACCACAATAATTACTCCCTTTTCCATCTAACTAACATTTTGAATAATTGAAACTTATTTTCACTGCATCATCCCCGTTAAATAAACCAAATAAATAAGTTAATTTGAACAAGAATTTAAGTGGAAAGTGCTTCCCTCTGATTAGGTAAGTTACAAAGGAAATAAATGTGATATTAAACACTAACTTTGACTTCGCGTGGTCCATCAATCTTCAAGAGGTTCTTGAAGCTGTTACTGTGTGAAATGTTTAGCTGGTGAATGTAAACTTCCCACACATTATTTCAGCATCGCTTGTTTAGGAACTGAGAAACACCCAAAAGATTGATTACATGGGTTGTCTAAAACTTGTTCTTCCATTTCATGGGCTGTCGTTTTCAGAAAGATCTTCCAAAATTTTCACGAGCCAAATAAAGCAATATATTGAATATTTAAATTATGGAATTCATCATTCATTGGGCCGCCGTTTTCATAAAGATCTTCCAAAATGGCCATCATCAAAATATATCAACAGTTTGATATTTGAAACTATGTAATTTATTATCTAAAGGGCTGCCATATTCCAAAAGATCTTCCAAAATGGCCACCAGAAAAATACAGAAATATTTTTCGTATGAAAATTATTGAGTTTTAAGCATAAATTAACAAAAATGGGGGGGGGGGGTCTTCTTGGACAACCAAGTAGTGCAGTATGTTTATGGTAAGGATTAACTCTTAGAGAATACAAGCATATATATATTTTTTAATATTGATATAATTTTACTAGAATATTAATATTATTTAATAGCTATCTATATTAACAACTTAATATTAGATCAAATAACTCATAAATAAATACAAACTATGGTTTTAGTAACTCTTTAGCCTGTCAAAATGATTCTAAATATCTACAGCTGACTGCATCTACATATTGGTGCCTTTGATCAAAATCCAATATTCATGCCTAATTAAACAATATAGTTAATAATTCTAGAGAGTAAAAAAGTACTAGTAAGGAAACTTTATGATAGCATAAGAGAATTTAATTTTAACATTATAAATAATTTAGTTAGTAAAAATCCTATTTTGCAAGTTTGCAAATGTTAGCTATCCACGTTAACTTTATTGCGACCATAATTCGGTTAGCAGAAACTCAATTCATAAAAACATTGTAATTTATTATGATAGTTTTATAAGGAAAGTCAATGTTATTCTTGGTTATACATCGTGATATAATCACGGATGTGATCTGAAAGATTCTTTCCTCTCAATTCTAAGCCCATCTACCACAAAATTTTCATTCAACTGTAATAATACCAACATTATTTTCTCTCCCCCAAAATTACTTTCCCTCGCCTATGCTATAATATATATAGTGTGTTCCCTGGTAAAAGTTAATGCCTGCTAAGTACACAAACTTCTCCAGGGACAATAAGGGGAACTAAAGGTTTGTGGATGTGTAGTTTGTAGCTAGTAGCTCAGAAGCCAAACTTGTGGTGAAGAGAGTAGAATGTTATGTACAAAGTCTTGTAGGTCTCTTAGAAATGGCTCTCAGGGGGTACAGAAGGGTGACAGCGCATACTATATATTTTGGGGACCTCCCGTTGCATTGGGTAGATAGTCCCCCTCCTCACCCTTCACTTTATCACCCTTTCCCTCTTCTGCACATTTTACTGCACCCACTTGAACGAGTAATTACCACTTTCTTCCGGGGGAAAATTATATGGGACTAGCACAGACCTTTGACCTTTTTTCTTTTTTCTTTCAAATAGTTTACCCTACTTATGAATGTTTTAAAATTTTAAAAAAATAAACAAATAGGTGTGAGTGCGTACATTGTTTGTCAGATACGTTTAGGTGTAGTTATAAAAATTGTGAATGACAAAAATACTATTAAAACAATATTGATAGATTATAAACCTAACCTAATTGTGTTATAGACGTGATTTAAGAAACAAATGTTTTAGCTCATAACTACATAAAATAGCCATCGTATCAATAAATTAATATACAGTTGGTAAAATTATCAATGTAAGAAAAAGTTTGTGTGTAAAAGGGCGGGGGATCTAAGCTACTTTTAGGTAAGCTGAAATTTGACAAAAAGTTAGAGAAAACCCATATAACAAGAAAAGTCTGAATATTTTAAATTTCAATTATGCTAGTATGTGAGGTAGAAAATTGAAATTTGTCAGGCATGTAGAGGAACCACTCAAGATGATGAAATAATTCTTTAGTGTTAGAAATGTCTAAACAGGAATTGGTGAATTGAAAAAGGAGGGAGGATAAGGATTCAAATAACAAAATCTGGTTGAAAAATTAATCTATTGGTGTAGTAGAAAATTGAAACGTAAACTAACCACCATGAATAGTAAAATAATATTTGAACATTTGCCATTTCAAAACGTAGGTCCGGGAAATTATATGGCTCAAAATATAAAAAACAACTTTTTATGATAGTAAAAAATAAATTCTTTGCTGGAATGTAAATTAATCATAATCCTAAAATGTCGATATGGAAAAGTGGAATGTGAGAATGATGGTAGGGAAGGATTTGAAATTAACGAAATTATTAGAAAAGATAATTATCGTTGTGGAATACATTTAAATTTGACATACAGGTAGACAGACCCAGGAAGACCACCTCAAAGGTTGAAGGTAAAGGTTAGAAAAGTTTAAAAATTCAAAATAGTCCGGGAAATAAAACGGCAGTAAAAAAACCCACAAAAAGCAAACTTATAGAAATAAATGGTACGGCGCACCGCACAGACTTTCTCTCTCTTTCTATAAACTCGTAAGATTTCTGAACGGAATAATGTACATTGTATCATCACCACTCCACATAAGAACACGCATAAAATAATATACAATGATATAGAATCAATGAGAAAAGAGGCGCATCTTTGTCCACCTAAGAGCATTTCAAACAGTTTAATGTCTTCCACAAGGGTCAACACTTCGTATTAAAATTTCGATTTCTGGTTAAAATTTTAACATTTTATAAGGTGTTGCAGATCTTCAAGTCATCGCATTGATATTTAATTATTCATTTATACATTTTGACCAATAAAAAATGTAAATATTGACTATTGAGTCTAAAATGGAGATAGATCATTGCTATGCAAACATTTCTCCTAAGAGCTTTAAGGAAAAATAACATACTTTTTTAGATACTTATATTTAATTACTCTATGGCATTGGAGAATTATTGCGTTAAGACTTAAGTAGTATATGTTTACAACTAAAGCTCACAAAATTGTATTAATATATTTGCAAATATCTCAGAAACTGTTGCTTTTATAAAAATATATGTCAAATAAAAGTTTTTTATTTCTAATAGTCCTACAATTTTGCAATGATAAGTTGTTTAGTTTCTCAAATAGTTGTGGAGATACGGAAATTAACGCTTCTGTAAAGTACCCTAAAAATCATTTTCATAGGAAAATGAAAATAGCCAGTTTATTTATAATCTTAATCAACGCCTAGATACGAATTTTAATCAAAATCGTTTGAGCAGATTTTGAGAAAACCAAATTTTTCTCTTTTCGCCCTTCAGTAAACTACCCTTAATTTTAAGTTTTTATAGACACACAGACAGACGGCATTGCAAAGACTATTTTTTAGGGTTCGGGGGGTCATGAGACGTCGACATCCATCAACATTTCAGGTTAGTTTTTTTTTACGGTCGCAATACTTAAACTTTAATGTCCAAAAAGTTAAAAAAATTCATATAATTGCGTATAGATTGAAAGTTATTGATTTTATAAAAATATGTTTCGGATAAAATATCTGTATTATAAATATATATACATATTTGTAATGCTAAGTAATTTCATATCTCAAATAGTTTCGGAGCTATTATAAAAAATGTTAATTGACGCATCAGACCGGAGCCCTTAAAGCCATTTTGCCGAAATATTGAGGGTAGCCATTTTGTTTGGAATATTTATTAATGTTTATAAATGAAATTTAATCAAAATCGTTAGAGCCGATTTTGAGAAAATCGACTTTTTCTCTTTTTGCCCTTCAGTAAACTACCCTTAATTTTAGGGGTAGATATCCAATTCCAAAAACCCCTCGGGGCAACCCTATGAAAACCCTAGATATCAAGTTTCAGCTCAATCGGTAAAATAGTTTAGGCTCTAGTTGGAGGTACAGACAGACAGACAGACAGACAGACGGAAATTCAAAAACCACTTTTTCGGATTCAGGAAGTCATGAAACGTCAAAATTCATCAAAATCTCGAGTTCGATTTTTTTGATGATCACCATACTTTCTCTACCTGTAAGATAGAGAGAAAGTAAAAATGGGTCTAGAGAAAAACTAATATCCACCTAGTGGCGAAGGAACTTCTAGAAAAATAGCTCGGTGAGCCGTGATGCTCTTTGAGAATCCACGATGTTCATTTATTTAATATGTTTTGGTTACATAGTCTTATTTCATCTAAACTCTTAGGCTCTTTGTGATATGCTAGTTTCCCCATATGTTTATGTAAACATTTATATTTGTTTGTTTTGCCTATTTTATGATCACGTTTAGACAAACACAGTATTGAGTTGTAAATGATTTTAGTTGTGCACTAAGATTGTAGGCTTCATATTGTTTTGTTTCAAATATGTAATATATTTAATTGTATTGATCGCAATAATTAGTTTGGAATTGAATGATTATGATATTGTAGAGGTATTATGTGGACACACGAGCAATCAATTTACTCTGACCCTTACCTTGACCAACTAAACCATGGCCCTATCATATAAGCTGCTTCATAGTGTAATCTGTCGAGGTAAGCTTGCTACCTTTCAGTGTAAAATGAGTATACAGTAGCCCCATGGCTTCTTTGGTGCTGACTGACGGCTTTGAAAAGTTACCGGATCAAATTATGTATCCCTACGCCGAACCATGTGATCTGCAAAAACATGTGTTTAACAGCTGACTTCTGATAGTCAACATTTAGGTATGTACCTAAATGTTGACTATCAGAAGTCAGCTGTGAGCTGTCAGTTAGCACCAAAGAAGCCATGGGGCTACTGTACAAACATACACAAACCTTCTGTTACATAATATTACTCTTAGTTAGAAATAATATGGTGCTAAATTATATTACGGTACAATATAATACTTTGACAGTTGTAATAATTGTATAGCCAGGTTATTTATCACTCGCACATAAGACCTACATTTTAGAAATAATTATTCCATAAGATAATTTGATACTTTCAATAAAATATTTTAGTTTAATATTTATTCTAGACAGTGTTTTCAAACAAATCAAGTAAAAGAATTGATCAACAAAAAAATTACTATTTGAATTTATTAAAGGCTTGATTCAATAATTGTAAATTCTCAGGCAATATTTTGAGTCTTTTTTTCAGAAGGTTTTCATTGCATAAAGTAACAATGAAGTACTGTATATATACAACGCTTTCATTCCTAGTAAATCCATTTCGTATTCTCAGTCAACCAAGTCATAGAGTACGTACTGTAATTACAACTTCACCAACCAAGTAATGTAAATGTACGACGCTGCAGTCACAAACCGTAAAATTGTTGTTGAAAGTAGTCTTATTATTTGTGATTCTGTAGGTGGAGACAGAGGGAGTCTCGCTCTACTAATGAATACAGCGCGGGACAATAGGTGTGCCAGAGAGAAAGTCTGTGGGAATATATGGAGTACTCCCGCCCAAAACACGGCCTTGCTTTTAGCGTGGAAACTGTGAAGCATGTATGCGCGGCGTAGGTTTGACGGACAATGGGAATAGTCCAAAAGTTCGGGGTAACCCTTGACGACGACGTTATATGACGTCGTACGCTAATTTAAGTTCATGTGATAAGAGTAACGGAATGAAGTACAGCACTGCACACGCTAACCTTAATCATTTCGCAAGTTTGGTAACCTCAAAATTTTGATATGGGATTATCTAGACATCACTATTTGTATTATTATTATTATTTGAGGTATTAAACGTTTACTTTCTAAACCAACTGATTATATAAGTATGTGACTTATAAACAAACTTAAATCTATAACAGACCCAACACCAAGGTCCCTAACCGTCAATTCATAGCTGTGAAACGGGAAACTCCAATTTTATTAGTGTTTAAAAAAATGAAAGTAATCGAACCAGAGATCATGTTACAAGTATTAATATAACTCTCTAGTCAAAATTTATTGTATTCCTCACCAAGCTGAATAAATAAGGAGACCCCACCCCCTACCCCCCAATATTGGTGGCAGCACGGACTGAATGTCTGGCTTGTCTAGTTTGGTTTCCTGGTGCTGGAGATGTTGGGGTTTGAGTCACAGCTGTACTTAAGGAGATTTTGCCTGAATGGCTTTCCAATCTTCCCATACGCAGGTGGAGGTACATTTCCTCTAAGCTCTTATTTCCTCATCCCTACTCATTAGTGTGTTATGTCAGGTTATACGGACTTACGCTAATGTGTAATGGTAGGGTGGCTGTGAGATGAAATGGAGGACCTACAGTTTAACTTGGGATCCGAACCACGGTGGAGGTTGGCATTCCACACATTCACAAGTTGTGTTTCTCATTAGTGTGATTAAATGTGGATAGCCAGGGGTTGTATTAAGACGCGGAGGGGGAAGAAATACATTTTTAAAGAGACTAATAATAATATCTAACCAGATGTGTTAATAGTTTGACAAAAAAAAGTGTATTAGTTAATTAATAATTATTAATAAAAACATCCATTGTTCGGCAAGTGGAACATGTTTCAGGCTCATATATTTGACTCGAACCCGGATATCCCAATCATCGTCAGTCGAGTCTATTGCAAGGGTGACACCTTAGACCATTCCACCACCGGAGCGAACTACCCCTCTGAACTATTTGAGCTTAACTATAATAATGAAGTAAGAATGAGGAAACTAGTGTTTAGAAAAAATGTACCCGCATTAACGTAGAGAGCGTTTGGGATACTACATAATGATAGTTTCCTAAGATACCTCCATAGTTTCATTTGTTCATATTGGTATGTTATATAATATTTATAAAATAATTTCCAGTTTTTTCCTTTATTAAAGATATGTAAGCCTATGTTATTTGTTCTTAATACATTTTAATCTCATATGGCTTGTTCAAATCCTGCGACAAGAATATAACTACATTACAATATTAATGCCTTCAATTAAAATATCACGTGCTTCGGTGGCCGTATGGTCAAGTGGTCTAGGAAGTCGTAATCGCAATATACTATACTGGCGATGACGAGGAGATCGGGGTTCGATCCCAGTCGGTGTACTTAGGGCGTTTATTTCATAAATGCTTTCCCACTTTCTCTCTCCACGCAAATGCGGGTACACTTCCTCTAAATCCAATCTTCCTATTCCATAACACATTAGAGTAATTAGTAAATAGGTGTATAACGTGGTGCTAAAAAAATTGACTCAAGTTTTTATAATATTACTTTCGAACAATGATTGTTTGCCAAGATTCCATCTAAAATACCCATTTTCTTATTTATCAATTTCTATATTTTAAAATCTTATATCTTATATCCTCCTCTCCTTGGTGGCAATTACTTAGTCATAAGCGCCAGGAGACATAACTTCCTAAATGATTAATACGAAGCAACACTGTGACCATGAAAAGCCAACGTAGCATTTCAAATCTCACACGAGCACAGCGACATTCTTCCTTATCTGCTTCCTTCTTCCATTTCCACAATTTCCCTTCTTCCTCTCCGTTCCTCTGATATTTTTATCCTCACACCTGCTTCCTTTTTTAAACTCTTTGCCTATTTTCTGCGATTACCATATTATTTGTAAGGAGATATCAAATTAAATTTGCAAAAACCAATAGGTAAGGCACTATGACAGTTTATCATTTATAAACCATCATATTGTATGGAAGAAATTATCTCTACTTAAATATCAACGTTTGAAATTATCTTTTTAGGTCATGTATGTAGTCACACAAATATCATATTCGTAAATTATAAAAAAATACACCTGAATAAGGGAATAGAACCGAGGACACTTGGTTTAGCAATCCATTGTTCTGCCACTGAGCTATCTTTTAGAAACATTACTACTCACTGTGGGATCCTAAGAGAGAGAGAGAATAATCAATCAAAAAGTGTAGGAAAATAGTATTATTTATTTAATTAATGTAAATTTTTCTGATTTTTTTTTCTCTGAGAACTAAACAACTTTCTTAAATACTAAATTCTTCTGCATTATTTATAAAAATGTATATATAATTATAAACATATATACATATCTATATTTATATATTTACTTTACATCTATTATTTATTCCAGCTTGTGTATATTTTACAACCGGCTTGCTAGGCCTGTCGTAGCTTCATGTGCCTTATAATTTAAATTAAGACAAGGAAAAACACAGCATCCAGTCCCCGGCCGTTAATTCATCACAATGAAAGGGTAAACCTACATTTCACCAGTGACAAATTTTTCGGCTATTTCAGGAATTGAACCCGGGACCCTTATCTCAGTAGATAGATACACTACAGACTGATCTAAGGTGTCGGAGCATATATTTGAAATATATTTGTAATATATTATAATAATCGTACATATATATATATATGTAATAATGAATATTATATTTCGAGAATTCTTCTGCTAAATATCAACTTAAATAATTCACAGTAAAATAAAGATATTATAGTTACTTATTGACAATTTAGCAGTATTATTCATACTTACCCATTTAAAAAAGTTATTGAAAAGTATAGGATAAAAAATATTAAGATTGATAAAATAATGGAAAATTATATCCTGTTGTAAGTTCAATAAAATACTGTAGCCCTACCCTTTTACTTTCTCACTATCTTACAGGTGGAGAAAGTATTGTGATTGTCAAAAAAAAATCAAACTCGAGCTGTTGATGAATCTCGACGTTTCATGACCCCCCGGATTCAAAAAAGTGTTTTTTAAATTTCCGTCTGTCTGTCTGTACCTCCAACTAGAGCCTAAACTATTTTAATGATCTGGCTAAAACATGGTATCTAGGGTTTTCATAGGGTTGCCCCGAGGGATTTTTGAAATTGGATAGCTAACCCTAAAATTAAGGGTAGTTTACTGATGAGCAAAAAGAGGAAAAGTTGATTTTCTCAAAATCGGTTATAACGATTTTAATTAAATTTCATTTCTAAACATTTATAAATATTCCAAACAAAATGTCTACCCTCAATATTTTGGCAAAATGACTTTAAAGGCTCCGGTCTTATGGAAAAATTCTTATTTTTTTAAATCATATCTCCAAAACTATTTGAGATATTAAATTACCTTACGTTTCAAATATGTAGATTTAATTATAATACAAATATTTTATTCGAAGCATATTTTTATTTATAACCAATAACTTTCAAGATATAAGCAAATATTTATATTTTTTAATTTTTCGAAAACAAAAGGTAAAGTATTGCGATCATAAATTTTTTTTAACATGCAATGTTGATGGATGTCTACGTCTAATGACCCCCCAAACCCTAAAAAGTGGTCTTTGCAATACTGTCTGTCTGGGTGTTCGTATAAAATTAAAATTAAGAGTATTTTAGTAAAGAGCGAAAAGAGAAAAAACAGATTTTTTCAAAATCGGCTCTAACGATTTTAATTAAAATTCGTATCTAGGCGTTAATTAAGAATATAAATTAACTGGCTATTTTCATTTTCCCATGAAAATTATTTTAGGCTTCTTTACAGAAGCGGAAATTTCCGTATCTCTGCAACTATTTGAAATACTAAATAATTTATTATTGAAAAATTGTAGTACTATTAAAAATAAAAAACTTTTATATGAAATATATTTGTTATAAAACCATCAGTTTCTGAGTTATTGGCAGATATATTAATACAATTCGGTGAGCTTTAGTTGTAAAGAGATACTACCTATGTTTTAACGCAATAATTCTCCAATGTCATAGCGTAATTAAATATAAGTAAGTCTCTCAAAAAGTTTATGCTATTTTTCTTAAACCTCTTAGGAGAAATATTTGTACAACGATGATCTATCTTCTTCATTTTAAACTCAATAGTCAATATCTACTTCTTTTATTGGTCATAATTTATAAATGAGGAATTTAATAGCAATGCGATGATATGAAGATGTGCAACACCTAATAAAATATCGAAAATTTTAACAGGAAGTTGAAATTTTAATACTTATGGTTGACCCTTTTGGTACCAATATTGATCTTTTTTAGCGGTCCAAACATAAAAATGAGGACATTAATGTTTTAAAAATAAAATTATAAAATTTAAAACAGGGACTCAAAAAATGTTTTACATAAATATAATGCAATTTATGCTTGAGTTTACTAGTGTATATCATTTCTTTTTACATATATTACGAGTTTTAGTAAATATCTCCATTTTTAAACAGTAGAGCTAGAAAGTCCGTGTGGAGTTCCGTACCATTTATTTAGTTCTAAATATAAAAAATACCTACTGTCTTGTGATGTATATAATATTTTTAAGCTGTTTGCTAGAATTATTAGTCATTTAATTAATAATTTCATTATTGTTGCCATACTGGTGCCTATTAATTTTGTTAAGTCATAACCTTCATTAACCTAGTATCTTTAGCTCAGGTATTCAAAATTTTGTGGAGACTTTAATTATAATATTAATAACTCCACTTAATTCAATTAACTAATTTACACTTTTAATTGCTTATCAGTTAATCCTTTATTCTGCTACTGCCTAGTAGTGTTTTGCGCAGATTTACATCCTTACTTGTTTTATGCAAATTAATTTTTGAACTTTATTACGTAACAATCTCTATGATAATTTTTTAGAAATGTTATTATGCCTGTTTTAATTGACTTAATTTCTTGATATAATAGTTTTTCTTTGAACAAATTATCTTCATGTTATGTTTCTTAATTTATATTGTTCAATTCGACCAAATAAGTTGTACCAATTAATCTAATTAGCTGTTCCATTCAAGTACGTTCCTTATATTATAAATTTCATATTTCTCCTTACTACAATTAAAATGAACATAATTAAAACAGTCTAATATGCCACTTTCGTGTTGGATTGAATGGACGGTGATGGGAAGATTGAGGTTTGAATCCTAATAGAATGTATTCAGGGTGTTTCTTCCTAAATGGTTTCACAACGTTCCTCCAGTAAAATGCGGGTACATTTACTCTAAAATTCTACTTTACTCATCCTTATTCAATCAAAGCAGTAAATGTATGAGACTATTCCGAACGGGTACTAAGACGCAGTGGAAAAAAAACTTCTATAATTTTTCATTTTCCCACAGTTTTTCCATCCTGTATATCTTATAGATAATCTTGATGAACATTTTAACGTAACACCCAGTTTATTTGGATGTGAGCGTATATTAGGTTCGTGTGTACGACTTTACAGCCGTAAGTTTGTCGACAGTAGACTTAGTAAGTTGGTGGGTGGGTTGGACACGTTTCCAGCCTGAATGGTTCGTGTAATAGGGCGCCAAGGTAAACGTAAATTTATCGACAAAGTTAGTCTTTCCTCATGGAGGTACAAACTTGCTCAGCGAGCCAACTTATCAGTTTGCGTTCAAAACAAGAATGGATACTTATACAGACATTTACATCATCTTTATATCTCAACTACTTATATAATATGAGTAACTTCTCTGAACCATATCAGTGCAGGTGACATGGCAGTCCAGGGGTAAGGTGTCAGACTTCTGTGCTGGGGATCCGGAGTTAAATCCTCGGTCCCGGCACAGATTTATCTGATTGCCAAACCCTTCCTTCACCTCTGACAAGACGTGTATTTATCACAACTTTTCGGATTCCACGTTAAACTGTAGGTCCTCCATTTCATCTCACAATCACCCTACCATTACACATTAGCTCAAGTGCGTATAGACCGAACGGGTAATAAGATGCGGTGCTAATAGTAATAATAATATCCCCTTTCACCCATATAATTAGTCACCCGGTCACCTTGGTAATGCACTGAATTGTCAGTGACGGTGAGGTCAGGTTTTGAATCCTTGTTGGGTGTACAGAGGGTGGTATCCATACATTGGTGGAATTACATCTTCTTTATATTTATATATTTTTAAAAAACGTGGCGTCAGTCTGCAAGCGTGCTATACCGAGCAAGCAGCCACCGTATGTTGGCGAAGATAGTCCCTCCATTTTCATATATAGGGTGTCATGTGGTCAGCCCAATAAATCCTCTAATCCTCTTCGGTGGCCGCGTGGTCTAACGCACTACTCTCACAGTAGACTAGACTGCCAATAAACTGGGAGATTGAGGCTCGAATCTCGGTCGGGTGTACCGAGGGTGGTTTTCCCCAAAATGTTTTTTTACTTCCCCTCCACGCAAATGCAGGTACATTTAGTATTAATATAACCTTCATATTCCCTAAAACCACTAGCATTATTAGTACATAAGCGCATAACCCAAATGGGTAGTAAGACGCGGTGCTAAAAAAAATTTAATAAAAAACACTCTGGCCACTAATCTCAGTTTTCTAAGCTGTAACCGCTACTTCCTTTTTTTTAAAGTATATCTTCATTTGTACTCACGAGGTTTGACCCCTTTTAAGACCTACTGTTTCACAGAAGAATCTGGAAGCTCCGGGGATCGAACCCGGGATATTTGTATCTGTAGCCAAGCACTATAACCACTAGATCACAGAGGCGGTCTTACACTTGTATATTAATATGTGTGTAAATTATTTCTGTGAAATTAACCAGTTCCAAAAGAAAAGTTGAATGACTTGTGCCGTTTCTTCCTGTTAGTCCTGTGTCCCTACGTTGGCTGAGGGTGACTAGTCTCGAACACCTGCAGGTGTCGCGGTAATATCTAATATTCCTGAGAGCCCCGTGATGCACTGGGCCCCATTACCTTGAAACATTGGACAAGTCTTGGGAAAATACTTCACCTTTTTTTTTCTTTACGTCACTTGCAATCTACGATTGCCGCCTCAGGTATCAGTCTTAAACTAGGTCGAAATAAATCAAGAACTCTTCGAATATATTATAAAGAAGAACTAGACCTGTCGTTCATCCGGGCTATCGAAATATTTAGATTATTGAAGCAAGGAGGAGAAATGTAAAAGTAGGCCGGGGCAAAACGGACGCCTTAAGAATTTTTTGCTCCTGAAATAATATATTTGGAAATATACACTGCTATTTATTATAATTATTACACATATTAATAATGATATAGTGTTATTATTTCACACATAATATGGGTTATATGCAGTATTTAAAAGGTATAAGGCTACATTCTGTTGTGGCCGTTTTAATTGAAGTTCAAAACATATTTTATATCACTTAACCTGCACGCTCATCACAAATAAAATAATATTTTGTCTTTCCATAAACTCCCGCATATATTTCATGGAACCATTATGTCACAGCCTCTGGGCTAAAGCCACGGCTCTCCTTCTTCATCGTCGTAAAGGTCTCCTCCACATTTGCCACAGCTATTCTGTCCCTGTAAACTCTTCTTTGAGTGAGTTCTTCTATTGGTTCCACTTGTAGAAGGACCAGAGAATATTGCCACTGTTGGTGACTTGCACACTGTTAGTATTGCTTTATCTTTCAATGGTTTAGGCACAATAGCTTTATTGTTAGTCTTGGTTTGAAAGCTTAATTTCATTTTACCTTGCAGGGAACATAATTTTTCCATTTCAAATGTTTTTTCCTCTTTTGTTAGTCGCTTAGCTTAATTAACTATTCTAATGTTTTCTGGGCTTGTTAGGCGACGTGCAACTGTTGTTTTGGGTCTACTTCTTGGAGCTGAATTTACCTTTCATGGTAAATATATCAAATCTCGAAACATTTTTAATGATTTTTTTGTCATCTGTTTTTCCTTCGCAGTTTTCTTTAATCGATGACTCAACAGTGTTTGAAACCAATTCATGGGAATGTTCAATGGGATCCACTGGACTAAATTCCATAGTTCCTCCAGTATATTCAAAAGCATCATCAGTGACTCCAGTGTCTCCTATCTCATCATAAATGTCTTCGTGATAATTAGGATTCTGAGAAAAATTTGGGTCGTCTGGATCATCTTGGTCATTAATGTCTTTATGCGCATTGGTGTTTTCAGACTGGGCCAGGTGTTCATTTGGTGTAGGCTCACTGGTTAATTTAGGTGAAGAAAAGTTTTCATCTAGAAGCACATCTTCATCAAACAGATACCTGTTATTATGAATCCTGTAATGGCATTGTGTATTGTTGTAGATATGCAGGAGTGAACATTGCCGAAAAATCCTCTCTGGTAAGAGCTTTCCCAGGATGATTGCTCATCAATTTCCTGCAGTCTTCTCTATATGACCACTCCCTGGGGTAAAATGGCCACAAATGTACAGTGTTTCAAGATCATTCTGTTGTAAACTACTAGCATACAGTTTACGCACAAATTATTTTTCGTTTCTTATTATATACATGACAAACAACATATTCCAGTGATTTGTCTATCGAGAGGTACTGCATGATAAATATTATAGGGCTTTAAATTCTTACCCCTCTTTTAGATATTGATTGAAGAAACGTTTTCTGCCATTCACGCGCACACCGATAAACCAAACATCACACACTTGCTGCTAGCTACTGTAAAAGCTTCGTCTGACTTTGAGCGACAAATTGAAGTTTAGACAGCCGCTAGGAGTAGCTACATACCAACTGGAGGAAAAAATATATAGTTAGTTACCGTTTTCCCCCCAGTGGCCGTTATGCCCTGGTCTACTGTATATATATATACCACTGCATCTTACTACCCGTTAGGCTTATAGGCTTATGTACTATTACGCTAATGGTTCTAGGGATTAAGACGGTTAGATTTATAGGAAGTGTACCCGCATTTTAGTTGAGGGAGAGTGGAAAACTATTTTGTAAAAACCACCCTCAGTACACCCGACCGAGATTTGGACCTCGACACAACAATAAGACCCCGGCTGTTACTTTATCCCTGTGAATGGGGAAACCAACATTTCACCAATGATACATGTTTCATCACCACCAGGAATCAAACCTTAGCTCAGTAGACAGACATGCTACCAGCTGAGCTAAGGATAATATAATAATCGATATTCGATGAACGGTACTCAACAATTTTCATTTTAGAAAAATAATCTCTCGTAATACAAAAAGTAGGCTAGTTGTAGAGCAAAATATAAAAAGTTGAAAATATTTGTATAAAGAAGTCCGCAGCTTTAATGAGGTTTTACGGATAAAGAAGCTATTGGGTATTGAAACCTTACTGGCATTGAGATTCAATATGCTATTTTCTGAAAGGGGAGGTTAAAGTGAGATTGAGAGCCATGGTCTGATTACTAGTGGTTGAGGGTATCTATGTACAGTACACACATAAATACACAAAAGGATTCTCATATAAATTAGGTATATACATGATTAAAACAAAAACACAGGTTTGTTTATGTGGTCGTCTCACTCGGACCTAAACATATATGTTCGAAACATATGAATAATAAAACAAGTCAAACCACTTTTGCTTTCCGCCCGACATATTTTTGGAATGTTTGGATAAACTTTAGTCTCATTAATTATGAAAAGTTTGTTTTGATTTAATTAAAAGAGCTGGTTTGTTGTCTATTGCAATATTATGAAACTAAACAGTATAGTACAGTACTTCCCAAAAACCTTTAGAAATGCAACCCCGATTTATAGAACGACAAACTTTCGAGATCTACCTAACCTTAATGGACATGAGAGGAAGAGATTGTGAGAAGGTGGGGTAGCTTAGTTATTTTAATTACTACTGTTATTTTAAAATTTATTAATGAATATAATTTTACAAAAAACTTATATATATATCATAATGAGCCATGTGATTGTTTCTGTTCTTGACGACATTTACATCCACTAGTCATTTTAAAGTCCAAGTATTTTGAAAATGGAAGTTTTTTTAATATCGATTTTTTTAAATTTTTAGTTGCTTATAGTTTTTTTTCCCTAAATAATTACAAGATTCTCACTTTTAAAAAAAAGTTTTTGCAACCCACCGAAAATCGACTAAAATCGACTCGCGACTCAACCACAGTTCGGTAACTGAATATATCGCCCTGGATTGCTTATAGTTTTTTTTCCCTAAATAATTACAAGATTCTCACTTTAAAAAAAAAGTTTTTGCAACCCACCGAAAATCGACTAAAATCGACTCGCGACTCAACCACAGTTCGGGAACTGAATATATCGCCCTGGAATGTTGACTTTTATTACAATAAAGCATGCCCTTAAGGTGGGATAGAAGGGTATGCGTGTTTTTTGCAGTTTTTATAGCAAAACTTTTTTATGTCTAAATAAATCAAATATTTCTCCTTTAGAAACATAGAGTTTAATTTTCTTCACCTGGTGATATCAACAGTTCTTAAATATATATCATGAACATAGCGGCACTATATAACAACTTGTTTAAATGAAGAGAAAAAGTTGTCATTAAATTTAAGGACACCCTTGACAAACATTCAAGAAATGTTCAGGTCACGATGTGAAGAAAATTAATTTCTAATGGAGAAATATTTGATTTATTTGCACCAAAAATTTGTTGTGCTATAAAAATATCTGCGAATCAATGGCCTTTTCTCGCGTCCCCTTCAACCCCACCTTAATTTGGCTGTGAAACAAAACATTTATTTTCTTTTATCCATTTTTAGGCTTATATATGGTATGAATATTGATAGTTGCTTAAATAAAATATATATTACTATTGTTATTCAACATGATGGATGCCCTCTTGGATCAGCATGCTTGGCTACTAAATTAGATGTCCCGGGTTAAATTCCTGGTGGTACCATATGTATTTATCCTTAAGGGGAGTTGTTTCTATGGTTACTATGGCCTGGTTAATTAGGATTAAGTTAGATGTTATACTTATACTTGCACAACATAATCATTATCATCATCCCGCTATATGACCAGGATGAAGTAGCCGCACCCATTTGGATGTCCAACCACAGTAGACGGTTATATATCCACCATTGTCAGTAGAAGACCAGGAATGTCCAATCGACAGATACTGGTGGCAAACGCAAGAGCAAAAAAAAAAAAAA
>CABFWB010000436.1:85002-96660 GCA_902151455.1 Timema bartmani | reverse complement strand
CAAAAAAAAAAAAAAACTTTAAATAATAAGAAAAATGCAAATCTCATACAGCCTGATTTAGATTGGAGAAAACCTTTAACAGTTACAAAAGTACTACAACAATTTTAATTTAAATTAATGTTGACTTCAATAACAATTTTGCCTCAGGACCCGATATTTGTGGGTTCAAACCCAACTGGGGCTGACAGATTTTTCTTGAGCGATAAAAGCCGCAGCATAACTTCCTTCGGAGAGTAGTATCAGAAACTTTAAATTGAACAATGCCACATGGACACGTGAATCGAACCCGCGACCTTTGGCTTATTACGCCAATGCTCTAACCAATGAGCTATCCAGGAATAAGCCAACTACCGAGTCTAAGATGGCTGCGTTATCTTATAGCTCGTGATCTTAATAAAATCACACATTTGTAGCCGACGATTTCCGCACGTCCATCATAGACTCTGCCTTAAAATATGAGTGAAGAATGACCCCGGGCACGGGACGAATCCTAGATAACTCAGTGGTTAAAGCATTGGCGTACTAAGCCAAAGGTCCCGGGTTCGATTCCCTTGTCCAGGTGTCGTTTTTCCATTTTAAGTATCAGTGGTTGACGTACTAAGTCAAAGGTCTCTGGTTCGATTTCCGTATCAAGGGGTTATTATTTAATCAATAGGATATGTTATTTAGATGCGGCTCTAACCGTAAATAACAAATAAAATAGCTGGGGTATTGAATCCAGTATCAGAAAGCTACAACGAAGATAATTAAAACAGCTCTCGGCAGAGGCCATAAAACTTCTATCATACCCAACTGTGGAGTAATTAGAAGAAATGTCACAGAATTATTTTGAAAGTGATTCGGATAGAGATTCTGAGTAATGTATTTACTGTATATTATATGCAGTATATTTACTCTATGTAATTCGTTGTTTATTTACATTTTAAAAAAATCACTTTTATATTTTACATTTTTGTTTACTTTTTTAATCATTATCTATAATATATTTTTCTATCAAATTCTCTGTACAGATGGATTTCTGTATAGCCTAGTATGGGTTTTATGGTTGGGTACATGCAAATAAATTAATAAATACATAAATAAATAATGTAGGGTATGCTACTGTTATAAAAAACGATGTTTATATAAAACATTCATTGTATTCTTGATTAAAAACCCCTCAAAACCTCCGACTATCAATTTTTTAAATATTTAAGAGTACTTATTTTTTAGGGGTTTCGATCCGCTATATTGGATCGCCAATTCTTTATTTCGTAATTTTTATATCGGATTCGTTATCAGCAAAACCCCCCCTCTCCCCCCAAAAAATCTAGTGCAGTTTATTGGACGATATATATGATTTTAAGTGCCTTTGCCACGTTTTTGGGAAAATTCCCCACTGTGTGTTGGGGAGATTGGGGATTTAATCGCAGTTGGATGAACTGAGAGTGTTTTTAACTCAGATGGTTTCACATTATTTTCCCACATAGATGCTGTAATAATATCTATACAATTCTCCACTCAAAATTTATATTTCAATAGCTTAGTTATTAATGTATGCGTAGGCCTATAAACAATTTCAATTTAATTTATTAACAATAATAATTATAATAGTAATAATAATAATGGCCTTTATTTATCTGGCGAAGTTAAGACGTTAGCCTTCCCTTCCACTTAATCAGGGTCGAATACAACATACAATAATATTACATTATTGAAAAACAAACACATTTTAATAGGGGAAAATTCAAATAAGCAGAAAACCATTAGCACGCTCATTCATACACTTATTTAAAGTTCAAGTAATTTCAAGAGCTCAGTTTAAATTATTTGACAAAATATATTGCGTGACAACACGCTGATAGGGAATTTCGGATGTTGGGTGACGAGTCGAGTTATTTAGTTTGTTCCGAGCCTGTGTTGGCAGGGTAAAAGAACGAGCATATATTTGAGATCTATTTATGGGAATATACATCTGTAGAGCGTATTATGATCTAGTAGCACGGGTGTGTTTATCCTTCAGAAATAGGAAACGTAAGGAACTATTACTAAGACGCATAAAGAATTAATTAAAATATATATGAAGTAAAAACTATTTACATTTGTTGTACACAAAAAATAAATATTTGTAATTTCCGAAAGTTCCTTACTACCATAATCCTACTATAAGTTACATAGACGAATAAGAAACATCTTAGATGATTATTTATTCGATAAGCTATTATATTATGTCTCGCACTAAATAAATTGAAATACAGTAATTTATGTAAAAGCCTAAATTACTAAGTACAGTACATGCCTTTTGATTCAACTTTTAAGTTGTTGTTTATTACTAGAAAGTACATCTTAGAGCGATTGCATCCGTGATAGATATAAACCTATCTTTCTTGAGTTCCCTACTCTTTAACTAGCCTTGCGTGAATAATTCAACCTTTGCCGTATCCATTTCCTGCTCCCCCTCCTCTCCTTTATAAAAAAAAACTATTCCATCATTTGAACAAAAGGTAGATTACTTTGGGGCACTCAGAAAGTCAGCAATAATCCACATAGAGATTTAGCTAGCCATGAAACGACGTAAAGTCAAGTTTAGCCCATCAATTACCAAACCCCCGAGTATAAGCTGTATTTTTTCCCTTATTTTTCCGTGCTTGGACAACAGATGGTGCTGCTACTGATCTGAATCATGTTAGGTGCACCAAGACCTAACTTTTAGCAAGATTGGATTGAAGGATTTTTTTTTTACTTCCGCATTTATATCATAGGGTGATCACTAAGTTGTTTTTCAATGGACGTGGAGATATTTTGTAAAAGCAGGAGATTAATTGGAAAACATAGTAATTAAGTTAGTATCTGTTCAATATGCCTTTCTGATACTGGTAATTAATACACGGTTTAAGTGATACTATTTATCAGCCGAAACAAACTTAATAATTTCTTATTCTTTCTTACGAATTGGACTAAATATTATTACTACTCCATTTAATGAGTTATTTGCATATCTGACTTTTTGAGTACGTTCAAGCTACCCGCATTTAATTATAGTAATAAGAGATGAGGGAGGTATAATATATAGAAAATGTACTCAAAAATAAAATGAGAGAGCGTAGTAAACTATTTAGAACCCCCCACCCAACCCCCCAAACTCTCAGTACAATCCAGTCCAGGATTCCAACCCAAACCTTGCATCACTGACAAACAAGACTATACGAGTTTTTTTTAGCACCGCGTCTTACTACCGGTTTGGGTTATGCGCTTATGCACTAATTGCGATGAGGTTGAGTAAGGTTGAATTAAAAGAAATGTATCCGCATTTGCGTGAAGAGAGAGAGAGTGGGAAACCATTTGGGAAAAAATACACCCAACTGGGATAGAACCATGATCTCACCATCATCGGCAGTCTAGTCTACTGCGAGAGTTGCGCCTTATACCATGCGGCCATAGAAGCGGGTTATAAGAGTTGAAACACCTATGTATATTGCTCACCTATACGGATTAAGATGTTTTAATCAGCGACTTGATTAAATCTAGCATCTTGAATAAGAATCTTTTTAATTATATTCATGACGTAAGAGATGGATCACAAGAAAGGTCTGGAAATTAAGCTTAATTCAACAAAAGTGATTCGTTCACGTAGTCCATTCTAGCCGGCTGATCCGCTTAGAAACGCAACTCTTACAGATTGTTTATTTGTTTGGAAACAGATGGAAATGTTCAGGCCGAGGGTTGGAAATAAGGGCAGGAGGGGTGTCGATGGGGGAATGGAAGTGAAATCCGCCCAGGGAAATCACACCAAGTGTATAATCAAGAAGAAAAAAAAAGGGAGGGGTGGAGGTTAATGACCCGAGATATGCAGATGAGAATTATAAACGGCGAAGTAGCAACAATTTTTGTTCCATTCCTTTCCTTCTTCCATTTGTCTTCAGTCCCAGAAAAGGGTGAGGCATAGATATAAGAGGGTAAAAATGAAAGTATTGCAATGATAATAAAATCACCCCTTTCTATTATTCACATACTCTATTCCACAAAACACTCCAAAGCCCAAAAGAACTATTTCCTATATTTGTGGTAATTAATCTGAGGTATGGATTAAAATGTGCCTGTGAACAATCCTAATTTACTCTTACAGAATCCGTTTATTACTTTGAACCAAACCGTATGTAATTAAAGGTGGAACGAAAGGGTACGCGATTTAATTATCGTTCTTTCGCAGTTTTTATGATAAAAAATAAATTCTGAACAAAATAAATAAAATATTGCTTCAGCTAATACATTTAGTTTAAATTTCCACACATTTCAATTTCAATAGTTTTGGAATATCCATCGTGGGTATTATGTTTATTTGACCAAAAATGTATCTCTTAATTTAAAAAGTTTCAGTTTAAATTCCAATATACTCATAACAGATATTCAAGAGCTGTTGAGATAAATAAATGTAAAGAATCAAACTAAAAGTATTTAAATAAGCAACATTTAAATTTTTTACTTAAACTTTTTTTATAAAAACTGCAAAATTTCGTAGCTTAGCTAAATAAAGTAAAAATTTGGGTTTCTTAAAATGGTAAATTTTAGCAAAACGCCTACGTGTAAAGTTATGAATTTTACAAACAAATAGTTTCTGAGAGAGTTATGTAAATGTTACACCAACCGGTAGATAAATACATAAGAGCTTATTTTGCAGTGCAGCTATACCTTCATTTACGACACTTTAACTTACTACAGTTCGCACTTACGACTATTTGCACTTACGACGCTTTTCAATTGGCTCCATGCCCTGAAATTTTGAGGCACTTGCCTCACAGATACGACATCTAAGTAGCATGACGCTACCGCTTTCATCAGTGTCCAGTGATTTATTTGTATGGTTAATCTCTTACGGAAAATAAGGTTCACAGTGTTTATTTTTGCTACAAATCTGCTATTTACGATAGTTAGGTCTGAATATCACGATTTACAGTGCACGATAGTTAGGTCTGAATATCACGATTACAGTGCACGATAGTTAGGTCTGAATATCACGATTACAGTGCAGTATATGAATGAAAACACATAAATGAAAAATATTGTAATGTTTCGAGTTGCGAAGGTTTTCTAGTTCCGACGGTGGTCTGGAACCTAACATGTCGTAAGTGTGAGGTATTATACCTGTATCTTTTACTACTTGTCCGGGCTACCCTCATTTAGTTAAAAACTCTCGTTTCGGACCAGACTGCCGGAGACGGGGAAATCGGGGTTCGATTCCGGTCGTGTNCTACCCTCATTTAGTTAAAAACTCTCGTTTCGGACCAAACTGCCGGAGACGGGGAAATCGGGGTTCGATTCCGGTCGTGTGCACTGAGGGTGTTTACTCCTAAATGGGTTTACACTCTCCTTCCACTCAAATATAGGTGCATTTCCTCTAAATTAAGCCTTACAAATCCCTAACCCATTAGTGCAGTTAGTACATAGGCGTATAAACCAAACGGGTAGTAAGACACGTTGATAAAATTAAAGTTAAACACTCGTGAAGTTAATATGAGGAAAGTAAAATTTAAAGGAATTGTTTCAACATTCGGGTGGCAGTAGAGTGGAAAACCATTTATGTAAAATAAAAACTACTCTCATCATATCTAGATGGGATTTTAATCCTAAGCTCTACATAACCAACATATCGGATTGGACGAGCTTCCATTTTATTCCGAGTGCACGCCGGGGTGCATAGGTAGATTATTATTATTACTATTATTATTATTATTATTATTATTATTATTATTATTATTATTATGTGGTTTAAAATTACATCAATAAAGAAAGTGCTGGTATCTCGGAAGGAGTAAAACCCAGATATCTTATCATCAACTGTATCACCATTTATTTGCAGATCATGTCTAAACAGTAGACCTATAACAATTTTGATATATTATCAGAATGTGCTGATTGTTAATCTTAATATGTTATAAACACTCGTCGCACTCGGTGGTCTTTGAGTAATTTGCTCGCCTCAGGCTCCGATGTTCGTGGGTTCAAACCTAGCCGAAGTCAACGGATTTTTCTTGTCCTATAAACATCCGTAGCACATTTTCCTTCGAAGGAGAAGTAAAGTAAATTAAAAGTAATTTAATTCAATATTAATTTTAAAAATATATAAGATAAAAATGTTCCAACACTTTAAATATATTTATTTTCCAAAGAATTTAAAGTCTTAAAATCAAAAAAGTTTAGTAATTAATGAGAATGGTGTCGTTCCTTACATAAAATTTTAATTCGTTATTTAATAGAGGGAAAACTCTCATTTCTTGTTCAACTGAGATGTCTCTCTGCGCATGCGCATTCTAAAGTTTCATCGTATTGTCACCAACTTGTACGCTCAGTGTATCTGGAGGAATCACGACAATTAATATTATGCCATGAGCAGAAAAGGATGTAGAACGACTGGTCTAAACCAGCAGTCTCACCAAGAACAGAATTACCGGTAAATGGAGATTTAATTTCGAAAATCAAATTGGTGCACCTGGGAGTTGTATGTAAATTTTGATTCATCTCCGTGGTTTTCCCATCTCATCTCCATGCCTAAATCGGCGCGCACCCTTTAAGCTTCCTTCCTAGCCCCTACCCTTTAAGTTAAGCAACCAAGGTATTTAATTTCGAAAATCAAATTGGTGCACCTGGGGGTTGTATGTAAATTTTGATTCATCTCCGTGGTTTTCCCATCTCATCTCCATGCCTAAATCGGCGCGCACCCTTTAAGTTTCCTTCCTAGCCCCTACCCTTTAAGTTAAGCAACCAAGGTATTGATGTTAAATGTAATATGTAATACTTTTTTTTTTTTTCAAAAAGCTTCACTGATAGATGAAAGTCACTACATTTGTCTCAGCTTCTAAATTAAAAATTCCATAAAAATTATTGAACACGAGTAATTTATGAAAAAGCTTTTATCTATGTATTATTGAAGCATCGACACGTTCATTACAATATTTTAATGTTCAAATATAAGTATAAGTTTATTATTGCGAAATTCTTTGTAAATCTTTTATTTATTTTTATATATATTATAAATCACAAAAAGTTATATTAGATATCAATATGATATGATTTTTAACATTAATTCATGCTTGGAAATATTACTGTAGCTGAGGACACCGTTTTAAAGATAGAGCTAAAAATGAATACTGTCCATCTTAAGGTCATTTGAGAATAAAAATTACTAAGAATTTTTGAGTCTATAATATCTTAGTGGGGAAGCTAATATAGGTGGAGGCAGAGAGTTATCTTGAGAAAAAAAATAGCAAGTGGTAATACCTCAATCCATTCCAACAACACCTATCCGATAAGGAATATGGCGTCCACTTTACTTGGGTGCGTCATTAGATGGGATTATCTGAATCTGTGCCTCAGCCGGGCATATTATGTTCTGATAGTCGGTGTTGTTGCTACAATCGGTACAGTCAAAACAAGAAGTTTCATGAAAAAAATATTTTTTGAAAATATTGCACTGTTCGATTTGGACACATTAATAAAATCAACGTGCAGGGTTGGATTAAAAAAACAACTTAATTATAAATTAATAACGAAATTGTGTAATACAAAGGGAGGTGAAATTATTGTGAAATAAAAAGAACAGAATTTATACAAGATTAAGAACTATGTAATTCTACAACTTTAAAACTGATTACTTACTTACTCTATCGTATTAGGAACTCGAAAATTCACTGTCGTACTTACAAAAATACGCCACCTATCCCTATCTTGAGCTAGTTCTATCCAGTTCCCTTCACTACACCCAATCTCTTTCAGGTCCATTCTAATGTTATCCTCTCTTCTGGTTCTAGGTATTCCCATTGGATTTGCCAGTCTATGCCCTGAACAAGGTTCTAGATTCTCCCATTCACGTTGCATGCCCTTTCCACCGTAATCTTTGAGACATGATTATCCTTAAAATGTATTATGTTGAGTACATGGTATGTAACTCATAATTATGTAACTTCCCCCAATCTCCAGTAGCCTCATCCCTTTTTGGACCCAATATATTCCTAAGCACCTTGTTGTACTAATTACACTGGTGGTATAGGGATTAGGAAGGTTTAATTTAGAGTAAGTGGTACCCGCATTTGCGTGGAGGGAAAGTGGAAAACTATTTAGGAAAATTACCCCAATGCATTCTACCATAATCGAATCCCAATATGCTCGTCTTTGACAGCGTACATTAATTAATTTACCTTAAAAATGATACGGAAAAAGCATAAAGTAGCAAGTTTGACACGTGAACTGAAATGAAGTGAAATCATTGAATCACTATTTATATCTTATCATAAATTTGTTAAATCTGTGAAATAAATTTTTATTGTAAAATGATCGTAGATGATTTAGTTTAACATTCTAAGTAGAAGTAGACAATTTTAATAAAAAGTACAAGTTCTAATAGCTATCTCAACGAAAATTTGGAATGTTTTTAAAGATTAATCTCCCCCCTGCTTTGTACTCATTCCTTTAAGTGAAGTCACTTAACATTCAAGACCCGGTCTGGAGTGCTGCTTCCACCTCGAAGACAAGTTAAAGCATCGTATCAACTGAAGCTCGTAATACCATCAACCCCCACTTCCAGTCTTCTCATTTCCACACCACCTATTTAAACTACGTGCTCTCCGGATTTCCACATCTTGATGCTTCGCTACATGAACATGAAAGCTAATGGAGACAAATATTTACTCCACAATATTTAGTGAAACTATTACGAAATGTCCGGTATTCAATTTATCCTTTTACGAATAAGTGTCTGATCTTCTAATCAAAACAGAGACGCTGTTAAAAATTGTAAGGTTACTAAGTAATATACACACAAACTGGTTAATATATAACTAAATAAATACATTAGTTTTGTTCTAAATAAAGTTGGTTATTAGTCCATAAATGTTACTTATATTAAATTATATTTTATTTGTATACACATTTTTTTAAATAATCATAATAAAAATTTTGAATGAAGTAGACCTACTAATATTACTTATATTTATAGGTTATAAATAATTTACAATTAAGATTAAAATGACCCGCCTCAGTGGCGTATTTAGCTAACGCGCTATTATCGTGGTGAGCCAGACTGCCGAGGACGGGGAGATCGAGGAATCTCGGTCGGGTGAACTCAGGGTGGGCTTTCCTAAACTGTTTTCCACGCTCCCTCCAAGCAAATGCGTTTTCACTTCCTCTAAATTCAACCTTCCCTATTACCAACCCATAGCGTAATTAGTACTTAAACGTATAACCTGAGTGGGTAGTAAGACGTGGTGCTAAAAAATTATGTTAAAATGTGGCTATAAGCTGCTTCGTAAACCTCTTAGCACAATACTGAATTGATAATATGACTTGAAACTACTTCTTTTTGTAAGTTGTACATTCAATTCATAGACTATTAATAGATTAATTTAAGGGTTAGGGATAGTGACGGTATTTTGGAGGAAGTAGATACAGATTAGCGTGTAGAACACATATGAAAAAAAACAGTGAAATATCGTTTGTTGAAAACTACCCCCAGTCATACAGCTGATATTTAGACTTTGAACTATTCGTTACCAGTGTTCCAGTTTATCTGTAAAAATCCTGCATAAGCGGGGGGTGGGGGAGCGGAGGGCAGGAGGAACAAAATCTAGGTCAAGGATGGAAAATCTATGGCACGCGAACAAGATTTGGGTGGTAAGGCAATATGAAAAAAATCAACGCTATATAAAAACTTTCCCCAAATTGTTTTTTTAATCAATAATATTTCTACAGCCATGTCATTCACATGTCACGTTGAACTTTGTGAAGTCAACGACTAGAAATCGGCTTGTTTGTTGTTGAAGAAAGCTAGTTAAAAACCTAACATACATATTTCTCTAGTAAAATACAACATGTTTCAATCTATAACGCAAAAGATTATGTAATTGTTTTTATTTTGACATTTATATATATTTATTATATTTGTTTACCCTTGAAAGTGTAAGGCTACGTTTAACGTTTTTACTACCCAATTCGGTGGCCGCATGGTATAAGGTGCTAATCTCGTGTTAGACTAGACTACAGATGATGGGGAGAATGTAGATCGATTCCATTCGGGGGTACTGAAGGTTTTTCCTAAATGGTTCCCTACTCTCTATTCATGCAAATGTGGGTACACTTCCTCTCAATTCAACCTTACTAGTCCCTAACACATTAAAGTAGGCTCCTAAATAGCACATAGGCCTATAGCCTGAATGGGTAGTAAGACGCGGTGCTAAAAAATTATTTTACTCTAAGTTAATGACACTTTAAAAATTTGACAAATTTTTCTTCCTTAAAATTTAGTCATTAGTAAAATATTTACAATTTTATTTGAGCTGTATATTACATTTCATAACATTCAAAAGTTTTGATTTTTAAATACTCACTAAGCCACTTTAAAAGAGAGGTGGCACACTTGACTAGTTCAAAATTCATCTAGTGCTTAAGTGGCACAGGGCATCACTCTTAAAATAGATTGAATGGCCGGTGACGGAGAGGCTAGGGCCTATATCCCGGCAGGGGTTACTTAGGTTGGTTTCTCTAAATTGTTTCCCGCGCAAATTCTGGTACATTTCTTTTGAATTCTACTGCATTCATTCCTACCCAATTAGTATAAAATATGAGTAAAGCCTGGACGAGTAGTAAGATATTGTGCACCAAAAAGGGTGAATTGAGAGACTTACATCTTAGCCAGGTTGACCACTGGTGCAGGTAATGGAAATACCGGCTCTGAAGATTATACATCTCGTGTTTCAAATGTTTTGGGATTGATTCAATTTAGAAAAGGTTTTTTAATAAAATAATTATGTACACAAAAGATGTGTTTGGTAAAATATTTGTTTTGAGTCAACCTTAGTTTTTATCCACTTGATATACATCTATGAAAAGTGAAAACGTTTTAAAAATCTAGTAATTTTGAGCTTTTTTTAAATCTCAACTTTAATTATAGTTTATATTTTATTTTTAATGGTTTTTTTGTAATTGAGAATTTTATTGAGTAAAATATATTACCTTAAAATGTATATTGAATATGATAGATAGGTATTATTTATTTTCAGGTTTAAAGCATTTAATCAAATGATTTAAAACTAATTTTGTTGCATTGGCATTTGGAATTTTTATATAAAGCTTGCTACGAACTTATCTACTCGGAGGTAAATCAAATATTAGAAAGCTATCAAGCAATCTTTGTAAATTTTAAAGTATTTATTACTAGAGTGAAGGTGCAATAAATATCACCAGATAAACTTCATCCCATCAACCTTGTCTGAACACAATATCTGATCGAGGCAATCAAATTAATTCAATCAATTAAAACCTGTCAAGTGTAAATTCCACCTTTACCCTTCACCCCTCCCCCGCCCCCCTCCTCCCTAAAGCGAGTCCAAGTCATACACTAGACACACATTAAAATATTTGCGAATCTTGATGGAATCAACTCACCCCCTTGGGTACAGGGAGATGGGTTCGTGGACGGCAAGCACTTTAAACAACTCCCCTTCAACTTCCCTTCATGGAAACCCCCCCTGTTCTTTCTCTCCCTCTCTCTCTCTCTCTTAACATTCCGTTTCGTTCTTTTCATTTCCTCTCTATCACACACAGATAGTCCTCATGCACTCTTATTCTTTCTATTTTATATTTTTACCCTTGTTTACCTTTTTATACATTTTTTCCTTGCACCTTTTTTTT
>CABFWB010000436.1:59687-72357 GCA_902151455.1 Timema bartmani | reverse complement strand
ATAGATATTAATCACTCTAATACCCACTTCAGTGGCCACGTGGTCTAACACGCTAATATAGTGTTGGACAAGACTGTCGACGAGGCGGGGGGGATTGAGGTTTGAATCTCGTTCGGTTGTACTGAAGGTGGTTTTTCCAAAAAATGTTTTCCCCTCTTCCTCCACGCAAGTGTGGTTACACTTCCTATGAATATAGCCTCCCTTAAAACCATTAGACCAATTAGTACATTAGCGTATAACCCGAAAGGGTAGTAAGACGTGATGTTAAAAATATAAAAAAGTACTCTAATGTGGTCGGATATAAAGAAGGTACAATTTGAGAGGAAATATATCCGCATTTAGGTGGAGAGAGATTGGGAAAGCATTTAGAAAAGGATACTCACAATACACTCAGCCAAGATTTAAAATATGACTTCCCCGTCACAGGTAAACAAGAATAAATGCAAGAGCTATGAGAATAAAATAGCATTGTTCGGTGTATGGATATTGTTAAAGCGAAGGGAGTATGCAAGGATAGGGAAGTGTGGGGAAAGTTAGTTGGGATGGATTAAGTACGGAGTTTTTTTTAGCTACATGTACAGTTTCTTGGCTATCCCGTAAGGTAAAAGCGTGTTTAGGTATGTATTAAAGTAATAATAATAGAAAAAATATAAATATATTAAGTTTGTAAAACCAGCCAAATTGGTAGCGAAAGAATTCAAAAACATATGATTAAATTACGTAATATAAATTATAAAGAGATGAATTGTTTAAAACCTGTTGAGATTTAATATAATATTTAACTCCTTTGGCAGAATGAGAAAAATAAATTGTAACCATAAATAGAAAATGGCACAGTTGATGAAGTTACATAAATCAATCTTTGTATTCAAATTTTTCTTTAGCTTTGAATTTAATCTCTGTCCCTTGGGTTGATTATGGAATCTTAAAATTAGCTTGGCAACAAAACGTTGACCTGATTGGTCTTGGGATAAAATGCTCGCCTCAGGACCAGATGTACAGTACGTGTGTTCAAACCCAGCCGGGGTCGATGGATTTCTTTTTGAGCAATAAAAATCTGTAACACAATTTCGTTCGGAGGGGAAGTAAAGCCGTTGGTCCCATTTCGATTGTGACTTGTAAAATAACCCTGGAAGGTGTGTGAAAATACCTTTCCTTGCAAAAATGGTATGCCCTTTCACTCTCTCTCATTGAAATTATCGTGTGCTAATCTAATCAGTCAGTTCAAAAAGTACACTTTAAATAACTGGAATAAAAAAAATAGTACGTGAGAGGGGTTGGGATTAACAAAACAAAATATCACAATATTAGATTAAATTTATTGAAATCTATTTCTTAGTTTTTAAATAGTCAGCTACTTTCTCTTGCTTACTGTACACGATTTTAAATAAATGATTTCTGCTTTTTAATGGGAGAATTAATCTTTTGTGTGAATATGTATTCATGTAAATGTAACATCAAATCACATAAAGATGTTGAACTTTACCTAGGTGTAAGTTTTATTTCTTAAAGAACCGCGATTTACCTATTAACGTAAATATACAACAACCAACACAAAATAAAGTTTATATTTTTATTTATTATTTATATATACACGTTAATTATAATTCTCATATCTAGTTTCCTTAATCACACAACAGGGAATATTCAATTACATACTTTTAATGTATGTTAAATATGTTATTTCATAATTATTCTCTTTTCATTATTATAATATATTAACCTTCACTAACGTTGCATGTTATTCCACATTGGCTAACGCATTGTGTTTTAACCATGATTTCATTTGGTGTGTTTCTTCATTTCCATCAGACCTGAGGATGATGCCGTCGTAGCATCGTATAAATAACTTTGCAGCACTTGTAGCAGTAACCAAGGAACCGGGAACTACAGATAAAAAATCAATTCAATTTTTATATTTTTAAAATTTGATAACTTGTTTTGTCAATTCTCAAAATAATACAGAAATACGAAATATGCATGATCACATTCATCCTTTGTTTTTAAAAACATAGTTCTAAGTATAACTTTGACTCAAATATCTACAATTTTAATATGTACTGAATTTTTTAGATGTTTGTTATAATTTCAAGACTTCATAACTATAAAGTATCATAACTTGTAATTAATATTACCTATTTCTTTCAAATATCAATCAAATATTGTGCATATATATTATATTACACATTTATGTCTTTCGTGTTAATTTAATACAACTTGTACAACCTAATTTCACTAAAAATTTAATTTTATTTATAAATATTAAACGTTCCTTACTAAACCATTCAAATATTTTTCAAAATTTTTTATTTAAGTTAAAAATGCAACTCTTTGGATTGCATTTGATTTTTCGATCAACTAAGACAGAAAAAAAAATCTACTTTTGTTTGGTTGGTATACCCAAACCACTCGTTTCCAACGAAATTTTCAAATAAGATGCATACATTAAAAGTTAATAATATATTAATTTAATTATTACAAATTTAAAACACAAATGTAACCACACTAACAGTCGGTACTTTTGACACTGCTTCCCTCGCTGATTAAATATCGTGATGGTATATAGCTTACCCTTTATTCTTAAAGATAAGGAGTACAACAAAAGTCCCATCTAAATCTGATGAGTACTTTTCGAGTTTACTGGAAACAAACAAACTAAAAATGAAATCGAACGTACGAACCAATTTACAACATTAATATAGACAATAAATCACCGCTTCTTACTACATGTTCAGGCTAAACGCATATATTATCATTTCTCTAATGGGGTGAAGATGAAGAAGGAAACATTTTAGAGGTAATCTACCCGCATTTTCGTGGAAGCAGAGTGGGAAACTGTTTAGTAAAAAACACTCTCAATAGACCTGACTGAGACTCGAACCCTAATCTCCCGGTCTACAGCAGTTCAGTTTAACACGAGGGTGATGCCTTAGACCGTTCGGCCACCGAAGTGGGTAATCACAATGCTAATGGTTTCATGAATGTAATACTTATTTATTGTATAACATTGACTTCATTATTTACTATTGAAATGAATCATTTAATTGTTCAAACGTTTCAGGAAATTCAATGTTGTTCTTTATTTATCACCAAACCTTATTGAAAATTTAAATAGTTTTCTCCATTTATTTGAGTTCCATTTGTTCAGCATTAAAAATGAAGCTTCTACGTGTAGAGGAGTAGTGTAATGGCCAAATAAAAGGTAGAAAGAAAGGCTTGTAATAATAATAAAACCCCGGAGGTACTTGATTTGGAAGGAGCGCGTAGTTTTCCAGAGTTTCCTTGGCTATGAATATTTTATGACTTAGTAAGATAACTGGAGTAAGAGCACATGGTTAGTAAACTTGGGTGTTACACTTGGCTCGTAAAATCGATTTATCTACATCTTAAATGTATGTTCCTTACACAGCTAAATAAATAGATGTGTTAATATAAGTATTAATATGTTCCCATTTTCATGATATTACCAATGATTGACTACATTATGAAGCATTAACTAGACAAATGGACAAATCAGTGAGCTTAGTTAAATAACCGTTTGGAAGTGAAATAAAACAAGATTTTTTTTTAATTAAACAAAGATTGATAGATCCACATGATATTGCTCTTACACTATTTTATCTTTGGTTATGAAGTTGAAATACTTGCTAAAACATATCTTGGGAATTGAAGTTGACATTTCTCTTTGGTGATAAGGTTAGACAGCTTCGTTCAACTTTACACTCTGAACGTTACAATCCAGTCTCCATTAGAAGGGCCTCATCCAACAACTAGAAAAACTATCAAATTTACTTTCACTTATTCATACGTCAAGTCATATGATTTGTAACTGAGTATGTTGATAGATATTATTAATACCTAGAGAATAAAATTTATATAGTAGTAAAATATTATCAATTTTGGCCACATAAAACATATTTGTGTTTTCTAAAAGTCTCGTCTAATGAAAATTGAACTATATCATTTTATTAGATACCTTATTAACAGAAAATTAGTGTGTTATTTTTGGGGTCTAAGGTACCATATTCATAAATATGTAAAAGTTAAAATATATATCTCTCATGTTCATATTCTAGATTTTTCGCGGGTACGTAAAACAAGTTTCGGAAATTTAGGATTCTAGGTTTTGGAATTGCAACGTTAACACCCAAATATATATAGAGCCTATTCCATTTTATTTATATGGGGGTAGGTAACATGCATTTATGCTCTCTTTAAGAGTAAATATCTATCTACCATTTCACCAGACATTTCAAATTTTGGTTCCTTAAGACATTTTCATTTCTTAAATAGAATACCAATATAATCTATGTAATTTAAATAACAAACTCTTATCTAAGATGCTGGTTGTAGGGTTTGTAGAAGTGAAAGGGGTGGGGTTATAGTGCATACGCTGCTTTTACTGGTCTATATAATTAATTAATTACATTATTAAAAGGCAATGTGCAGTATCTTTTTTAACGACCTAGTTTTACGGCGTAGCTTCTTGGCGTTTCCAAAGAAATTCGATTCGGGTAGTGTAAGATCGTAGAAAGGTATTTAAAATTTTAACCGGACGCTCTGAAGGTTGGCCCTCAAGAGAGACATAACATCCCATACTGCTACTACTTTACGAGGGGGCTTGTAGGGGTATAAGGGGGAGGGTATGAATATATTACCTTCTTGTTCACGGAGAGTGGATTCTTACACTACATGGTTACAATGGAACATTTAAAAATCAAATAGCCAACGCTATTATTTATGATTTTAGTGAGGATTACTCCGTCTAGATATCATATTCTGAAAATTGAAAAATGACACCTGGACACCGGACACGGGACACAGGACACGGGCGTACTAAGCCAAAGATCCCAGGTTTGATTACCGTGTCCAGGTGTCATTTTTCAATTTTCAGAATATGATATCTAGATGGAGTAATCCTCACTAAAATCATAAATAATAGCTTCGGTTATTTGATTCTTAAATATGCAATCCCGTACAATTATAATAATTGTACAAGTGGCAGCATAAAGTCAACTATCGAGTCAAAGGTGGCTGCGTTATCTGATAGCTCGTGATCGTAATAAAATCACACATTTTTAGCCGACGATTTCCGCACGTCCATCATAGACTCTGCCTTAAAATATGAGTGAAGAATGATCCTGAGAATGGGACGATTCCTGGATAGCTCAGTGGTTTAAGCATCGGTGTACTAATCCAAAGGTCCCGGGTTCGATTTCCGTGCCCAGGAGATAGTTTTCAATTATCAGAATATGAAACATTTAAATATATGCGATATTTTTTCTAATTATTAAATTGTCATGGAATTAAATACGAGACATGGTAATATTTCCTAGAACCGCAATTACAAATTAAAAACATATTTCTTCTATTCTCACACCGGTGGTTATGCAGACAATGGCGTCATTCTTGTGGGGTTTTTTTTTTAGCATCGTATCTTACAGCCCGTTCGGATTATACGCGTATGTGGTAAATACACCATTGTTTTAGGGTTGAGTAAAAGTCAAACTTAGAGGAAGTAAGCTCACATTTGTGTGTAGGGATAATGAAAAACCATTTAGGGAAACCCACCCTCAGTACACCCGACCTGGGTTTGAAACCCGATCTCCCCGTCGTCGGCGGTCTAGTCTGCTGCGATAGACACGCCTTAATCCATGCCGCCACCAAAGAGGATTATTATTGTCTTAAATTATTTGTTTGGTTACGGATCATTTGTGGGTCGGATATCAACCGGGTGTACTCAAAAGTTCTTTTTCCTAAATGGTTTTCCACGAAAATGCGGGTAACCATCCTATAGATTTCTCCTTCCTCATCTCTACCCCACTAGTTTAAATATACAGATAGATGAGACAGGTATTAATAAGTGAAAATTGCTCCAAAATACAAAGCATTTCGCATAACGTAAATACTAAATATGTTGACTAGGTATACGTAATACGTATCATATAAATATATTCTAACAATTTGACCATAAACATCCCTCTTATCATATTCTTTAATTGACTCCTGAATAGCTTAGGACCGACCTTATGACTACCGGATGAATATCGCTATCGGGAGGTTAAATTTATTGACCAGATAAAAGTTATCTGCCACTTTAATATTGTAAGAGTATTATGAACTGAGTTTATCTGCCGGATAGTTATCGGTAGGATAAATATATTCTCATGCAGACCAAGCAAGATTGGTACTGTGTCTTATTTTACCTCATTCCTCGGCCTGTCAGTGATCAAACATGGCGGAATATTTCCATGTGCTGTTGTGTGAAGATGATTAAATAATATAAATGATTAATGAAATCGAAGGAATAGAAAATTAAAAACCAACTCTTCTTACAAAAATATATCCAGGATTTTATTAATGTATACAGGGATAAGGAATGTAAGCTTAACTAACGCTAATTGTTGTACTCTCCTGTTTAACAAACAGAAATATTGAATAATCACGAAAATGTATTTATCAGCCATCATATCTCAGTTGATAGCATAGGTTTCTAAAAGTCTTTGGATCGTGGATTCAAATCGTATCAAGTCTATTTTTATTTTTATCTTATTGAAAACATTCCAACATTTTCAAATCATAAAGGGAATGAATTTTAGGTGTTTTTTATTTATAAATATCATCAAAAATGTTATTGGTTGTTGAACTTACCCAATATTCTTATTAAAAAAAACCTAAATTAAAAGCTGTACATTAACTTAAAATACGTCCTATGTAGAGGATTATTTAAACAAAATATCCGCTTCTGTGATCTCAAAATCTAACACGCTACTCTCATATTAGATTGGACTGCTGGTGATGGGGAGATCGAGGTTCGAGTCTCAGTCGGGTGTACTAAGGGTGTTTTTTCCAAAATGGTGTTCCACTCTCTCTCTCTCTCTCTATGTGAATGTGGTTACACTTCCTCTAAATATAATCTTCCTAATCTCTAAAGCCATTAGCGTAATTAGTACATAAACGTATAGCCCGAACAGGGGATAAGACGTGGTGCTAAAAAAATCCAAACAAAATAATAATGGGTTTCAGAATATAAAAAATATGTCTGATTTATATAAAATGTAGTTCTAAGCGCTGTGAGATCGGTATTGTTTCAAAATACACATATTTTAATAATAACATGGCTATAAGATATGAAGCGCGTATAGTTTACATTACAAATATATTTAAAACTCTGATTTTAGTTTCATATCAATTATTCGTTTAATATATAGTGTTTAAGGTTTGAATGTTGTTTGCAGTTGTGCAAACATATAATGATGGCATAGTATCCCAGACGACACGTAGGAGACTTGTTGATAAGCCCAATAAAAAGTAAAATGAAACCAAATACACCTTTTTTTTAGTAAAATATTATAGCTAGTGTGTTTCTTACTAAGGTGGAAGAATTTATTTATTAGTTGAAAATTATTTTATAAGCCTTTGCGATTCCAAAATTTTCAATTTTGAATAGAAGGGTAGTCCTGACCAACTGACTCGAATCAAATCCTAATCGAATCTCATGTCTGAAAAAAATTAGATTGAAATCCGAATTGAATTATTATTTTTTTATCGAATTGAAACTGATGCCTTAAAGGAATTTAATTGAAAATTTTATATTAAAAACAAGCCCAAATGATTTATTTTAAGCACATAGTGTTTTAAATCTAATTTGTGTTAAATATTCTGCCATGCCAAGTTATTGAATCCAATCCAGTATTAGAATATTTAAAAAAATGTATAATCAATTTATAAACATTTAAAGTTCACTAAAAAAAGATGTAATCAATAAACCTAACCTCAAAAGATTGAATAACACATAATGTAGATTAATCACCATGGCAATGCATTTATTTACCCCCAGGTAATAGCTATCGGATACTTAAACCTCCCGATTAAAATGTGATGGATAAATACAATTTATCTGGTTGATAAATTCCAACTGAGAGACATAAGACGCAGTTTTTACTTATCAGCCAGACACAAATACTTATCGGCCAGATTAATATCTCCCCGAGAATCAAAATACCAGCCCTTAGTGTCATAGCTTAGTGGTAAGAACAACGGAGTACTAAGCCAAAAATATCTGTTTAAATTTCGGTATCATTTTTTAGTTTGAAGATTATAATATTTAAATGTGGCTATAACAGCCAAGTATATTTAATCCATTTCTCTCTTATTAATTATTTATAGCACATTCAATTCTCAAGATATAATCTAAAATAATTTACCGGACTTTTACTGTATCAAAACTTTAAAAAATATTTTGCAATGATTTATTTCATTTTCTTTTTTGTAAACTATCCGCCTATAAAATAATATTTTACCAATTTTGAACTATCTTTTTTTTTTCAAACATTAATATTGGCTATTGTATTTTAAAGCATTGAAAGTATTTTTTTAAAAGCAGCTATCTGGAATTCTCGATTGGTTGTTGTATAATCTCTCTTCTTTTTTATTCATGTTGAGGCGAAAACATAGCTAGTACAGGAAATACTGAACGCTTCATGTTATGTGTATGGGGTCGGGTTTAACCTCACTCAAACTTTTTACAACAGAGGTAAATCTACATAAGTGGATCTAGAATATTTTTAGCAGGAATTTATTTTAGATTTATTCCCGTTGAATATAAATTATTTGCGTAGTAACTCAAATAAGAGTAATTAATTAGTTTTGGATTGGAGTTGGGTTAAATATATAATTTGTTATACTGTCAAATTATATTATGTGTGGAACTATATAAAATATATGTAATAGATTTATATCGAATTAAAATGAGCTTGGCTTTTAATATTTATTCATACTTTAATAAAAATGGATACAACTCGCACTACTGGTTGCATGGTCTAAGGCATCACTCTCGCAATAGACAGGAATAACGTTGACTAGGAGCTTGGGTTTTTGAACCAAAATCCTGGTTGGGAGTACAGAGGGTAGTACTTTACAAAATGGTTTCCCACTTTTTTTTGGTGGAATTTTTCTAGATTCTGCCTTCTTCGTCTACAGCTCATTAGTGTAAATATAGAGATAGCCCAAATAAATAGGCATTAAGCTGTGGTGCACGCACAAAATAAAAAAACCTAACAAATTGTGTCCTAAATTGTAGCTTAGGTTTAATGTGTTGCCTCTTGTTAATATATTTCTAATTTATATTTATAATTTAAAAATAAACTAAAGGTTTAGTTTTAAAATTGATTTTTATTTCATAAGAGCTCATTATGAAAAGTAAAGTAAGTTAACACATTACATTAATTATCGTGGTTGAATAGATTTAGGACGCCCTTCGGTGGCCACGTGGTCTAACGGGCTACTCTCGTGTTCAACTAGATTGCCGAGGATGGGGAGATCGGGGTTCAACCCTGTCGGTTGCACTGAGGTTTTCTCCTGAATGGTTTTCCAATCTCCCTCTACTCAAATGCAGGTGCATTTCCTCGAAATTACTCCTTCCTAATCCCTAACATATTAGTGTAATTGGTACACAGGTGTATAACCTGAACGGGTAGTAAGACGCCGTGCTTAAAAAAAGAAATAAAGTTGATGATTGACAAAGAATCATCAGTTTATAACTAGAAGTAAATAAAATACTTATTAATCAAACTACATTTGATGTTTACTAATTTTTAGCCTAGTTCAATTAGAAAAAGTATTTTAGTATACTAACATAATAGATATTTATTCGATAACATAAATCAAATTTGTAAAGAAATCCACTTATAGAAAGTGAAATTATAAAAATACTGATAATTCAGACCTTACAAAAAAGTAGCAGTAATATCCAAACTTAATAGGAACCAATTTGAACAATGGCTTACAAAATGAGGGAAATTTTAAATTTAATTAAATGACTAAAACACCTTGTAACACAGCTAGAGCTAATTACCTTTTAAAAAAGGGGCCAAATAACATATGTAAATACATTTAAACCCTGTTGAATTCAGACATTCTCAAATTAGATAAATAGCCAGATTTTCTAACTTATAGAGCAGATATCTTTTAACATACGAATTTTCTTCCTCATAATATTATTTTCAGGGTTGTAAAAAAAATTAAAAAATAGTAACAGTAATAATAATATTAATAATAATATGTCATGTTTTTAATTGAAATATTTTTTATGAAAACGTTACGGTTTGAATTAACATTTCCCATCATATTTTAAATTAAAAACAAGAAGCTATTAATTAAATATGGTATTATGTGAAAGAGGCTTAACAAATTAGTATTTCATTTATTTAATAGCTATTTTATTTGAACTAAAATAAAATGTCACTAATGGAACTGCACTTTGGGAAAATATCTTCATAACATGTTTTATTTCGGGCTGTAATGGATCAATGACATCAGGTTCTACCGTTGTGATCAACTCTGTCCCAAAAAGGTGGAATTCAGTTATAATCCCAGCCAAGTACACTCCGTTTACCATGAAAGGTATCAGTCTTACCTTGAAGAATTACACTATGGCCCTATCGTATAAGCTATACCATAGTGGAATACTGTAAGGTAACCTCACAGGATAAACCGAGGGTAAACTGATACTGTGTATTTCCATTGTAAATATTATTCTGACTCACGACTTATTCAGTTAAATTTGTATGTGTTTATTTAAATAAATATTTGGTATTCTGTGTGTTCTTCAACTAGTTTAAGTTAAGTTTTCTTTTTCTTTATTCGATTAGTACAGTTCACTTTTTATAAGAAGTACCTTTTAAAAATTACAATCTATTTTTTCGGCCACAATTTTATAGTGTTCTACTGTTTTATTATTATTATTTTATAGTTGCTGATACTATAGTATCTAGAGTGATTGCATGATGTAACATGAACTGACGTATGAACACGTTAACGTAGGTCTAGTAGCTTGTCTATTTCTTATAAATAGATTGCTAAGTCTAACTTGATGGTTATCTGGTTGTCATTGAACTTATCTAGGCGGAAGGAAAACTTGGAGGAAGTGCACCCAAAGTACTAAAAATAAAGTATAAAGGAAATCCATATTAATAAATCATTCACCCAGAAAGGATCTATAACTCCTCCTCCTCCTCCTCATCATCATCCTCAACTGTTTTCAGCCTGTGACCGGGTCAGTTTAGTAAAATGCCTCCATCTTCCTTTATCCCTCCACCATTCTTCCACCTTTAATTGCTTCCATTATTTTCCTCTCACTTGCACAATTTTTATAATACCCTCTCTACCCCTTCCGCCATCTCTTTCTCGGCCTCTTTTTTGGTCTTTCTCCTACATACTTCATGTCCATGATTTTCTTTGGCATCCTCTCTTTTTCCATCCTCATTACATGTCAATTCCATCTCAGTCTTGCTTCCTCTACTATCTCATGTAGTCCCTGTATACTTGAACTCCCATTAATGGCAATCTACACCTTTGCAAGACCGAAGTCTTAAACCACGTAGCCAGCAGTACAAGTTTGTAAGTTGCTGATAATACAAACTATTAATAAGTCAAAGATACATAAAGTTTTACATATAATATAATTTAAATAAAAGAAACTTTTTTTTTATATTTATAAAAAGTTACTTACTAAAATATAAAATCCATGTTTACATTTTAAAATAATAAATGAGCAAAAACGTATACATATTGAATTAAAATTAGTTATATGTTAATAGCCTACCTCTAAATATCAACTGTAGACCTCAGTTGTCTTGGGGTAAAGGGCTTAACTCAGAACCTGATGTTCGTGGGTTCAAACCCAGCCGAGGTCGACAAATTTTTCTTGAGTGTAAAAATCCGTATCACAACTTCTTTCGGAGGGGAAGTGATGCCGTCTCGGTCCCATGTCGACTGTGGCATGTAAAAGAACCCTGGAAGGTATGTGAAAATACCATTCTAGCAAAGATGTGTATGTCCTTTCACGTTCGCTCATAGAAATTCAGTGTGGAAGTAAACGGAGAACCATAATACTTCTCGAACTCCCTTAGTACATGGTATTTCTACCAGGTAGTGCAGGCAGCACTAACCAGCTGAAGGACTGAGTGCAATCCCAGCTATGGATGGAAATAAATCACATCAAACCAAACCTTTCGGATTGTTGACTTAAGGAGAGAAAAATATTAACTAAACCACAATCGTGTATAATATTGTTAAAGTATAAGTAATCACATGTTGCATAGCCACAGTCAGTTTCAGTTAAAACATTGTAAATGGTTAAAATAATTACTCAAGGTGAGGTGGAAGGGAACGCGAGAAAAGGCAAGCGTTTTTGCAGTTTTTATAGCAAAATTTTTGTTTGCCAAAATAAATTTAAAAAATCCAGTACAAACATAGAGTTTAATTTTCTTCACCTGGTTATATCAAAAGTTGTTTAATATCTGTCAAGGGTGTCCTGGAATTTAACGACAACATTTTCTCTCCATTTAAAAAGTTTATCACCTAATTCCACTATGCTCATGACATATATTCAACAACTTTTGATATCACCAAGTGAATAAAATTAAATTAAACATTGCTATTGGAGCAATATTCTATTTATTTTGATCAAAAAATGTTTTGCTATAAAAACTGCAAAAACACTGACATTTTCGCGCGTCCCCTTCATACCTACCTTAAACAATGTTCATATATGCATTTATGTGACCTTCAGATATAACTTTTTATAGATATTATCAATACCTATAAAATAATATAAATATTTAAGTAAAATGTTTATTTTTAAAATTATATTGGCATTTTGCTAAAG
>CABFWB010000436.1:34244-52948 GCA_902151455.1 Timema bartmani | reverse complement strand
ACATTTCTTTTTTCAATCTCAACACTATAATGAATTTCTCATCCTTGAGTTTTGTGAAACACTATACTTAGGATATGTGTGTTTAAAATAAACAAATATATCAATCTATTGAGTGAAATATTTGTAATTATTAAACTTAAAATAAATTCGTATGGTTTAGTAAATGTAATACAATATGATTTTGTAGCATGTATTTGTACTTAACTATATAAGTTTGTTTGGAAGTGTATTTTACTGACACAGTAACATGGATGAACCCGCTTTGGTGGCCGCATGGTCTAAGGCATTACTCTCGCAGTAGACTAGACTGCTGATGATGGAGATATCGAGGTTTGAATATCGATCGGGTGTACCGGGGGGTCGTTTTTCCAACATGGGTTTTTCAATGTTCCTCCACTAAAATTCGTGTACATTTCCTCTAAATATAACCGCTATAATCCCTAAAACTGCTAATGTAATTAGTACATAAGTGTACAGATAGTAAGACGTGGTGCTTGGGGAAAAAAAGAACCTTGGTGGGGAACTCTGATGGCTCATTTGGTAGAAAGGTAAGCACGCAAATCCAGATAGACAGAGCTTCAATCCCGGTCCGGGTTTCCTTTACCTATATTTACATAAATATGTATATCTAGAAGATAAATAGTACAGTATCGCTACCTACGTTGATAAGAGAGGAATTGTATGGGCATTATCTTTTTTATTACTAACCCAAGTCGTTGCCATAGCAACGACCCAGCTTAAACGACTGCGCAGGTCATACATAGGCTCGTGGAAATGTTCAGTAATGTGAAAAAACATTCCAATATTATTTTATAGAATTAAAAGTATGCAAATGTGATGGAGACTCATATGTTTTTATTTACATTGAGGAAAACAAATTTTGGGGGGAAAAAAATTTGACTATAAATTAAAAGCAATATGTGTTCGTGCTTTCACGGAAGAGTAAAATAGTGATATATATATATATACATATACACATATATGTGTTAAAATTTGTGATTCATCTTAAATATTTAATTAGATTTTCAAATATGTGTTTCCATATTTATGTATTATGTATTTCACATATTTCTGAATTGAAAGCATCTGGTTTATAATGAACTTCAAGCCATTTTTCTCAGTAGTAGTAGTGAAATAAATTCTATTTCATATATGTGTTATTTAAGGAACCCAGATTTTATTCGCGCTTAACCAGAGTTAAATATCGTATAATATATATATTATCTCAGAAGCTTCCATTTGCATGATTAGTGAGGTAATGAATGGTCTTGCTTGTGTTTGCTTAGTTTATAATAATATAATTAAGTAGTATTGGAGTTAGTATCTTGTTCAGTAATTGTATACGTATATATAATTATCTGTAAAAACTTTATCAATTTTATTATTTTATGTTGAAAGTCGTTATTGATTAATTATATTGATGGTACAAATTAACAAGCCTAACAAGTTTTGGAAATCAATTAAAGTTTCAAATCCATTCAATATAGATAATCAACACGGGACCTTTGGAGTTGTACGCCAAATCCCTCATCACTGAGCTATCTTGGTTTGTTTCTATGTCTAGGGTCATTTCCTACCCATTTATTAAAAATTGTTATCATTCATAAAAGCGAGAAAACGTTGGCTACATAGCAACTACACCCCAATTTTCTTATGAATCGATATATCTGACAGCTATAAAAGTATTTAGACGTCATTTCATGTGAGCTGCAGGTTGATATTATCAATACCAATAAAGTAACACGAACAATATCAATATTGAACACAGAGTAAATATTTTCTAACAGGTGTTACAAATCCACGTTCATAAGAAAATCAAGGTATATTTGAAGGAAAAAAAATTCTGTTGCATACTCCCTTTGCTCCAACAACATCCTCTCTCTTTTTTACACATTCGTCTACAACATTTAACCACGCCTTACATGACCTATCCCTTCCTTTTGATCCATACACTTTACCTTCATATATTTACTTCGTCACTCGATACACACTCGTCGGTGACCTGGTGGTCTAGGGGTAAGGTGTAAGACTTCTGTACTGGGGGTCCGGGGTTCAATCCTCGTTCCCGGCACAGATTTATCTGATTGCCAAACCCTTCCTTCACCTCTGACAAGACGTGTATTAATCACAACTTGTGAATGTGAGGAATGCCAGGCCTCCACCGTGGTTCGGATTCCACGTTAAACTGTAGGTCCTCCATTTCATCCCATAATCACCCTACCATTACACATTAGCGTAAGTGCGTATAACCCGAACGGTTAGTAAGACGCGGTGCTAATAGTAATAATAATAATAATACACACTCGTACTCTCAACATGCTCAAACCAACATAAGACACCTTCTTTCTCATTGACCTGTTGGATTCCCTTTCAAACCGCATTCCTTTAGCACCCATTTATTACTGACTCTGTCCATACGAGTTTTTCCATATACATTTCTTAAATATCTCATTCCAACCTCATTCTCCTTGCTCTTGTGTTTCTTCAGACTAACCCACGCTTCATATTTGTATCAAAAGACTTGTTTTAATCATATTATGGTGGTATCTACGTCATCTATGATAAAGTGCATACGCTAGCTAGTACCACAGTAAAGCCCCGAGATAATAAAAACCAGAAGTCTGAAACTATTATAGAACCTTTATGATTAACTATGAAACATTCATAAGTAAAAAAAGGTTTCTTTTGAAAACAATTTCAGTAATTACTAACTTTATTTTTGTCCGTCAACATTTATAATAATATACTAGTGTTAATTTATAGCCATCAATACTGATAGTAAAATAGTATTATAATTGTTGTAAATTTTGGTAATATACATTTTTATTCTGACACGCACATTCCAAGATTACACTTCTCTTAAATCTTTTAATTTAAGAAGGAAATGATGAACTGATGCGTGGAGATAATTTGTAAATGTTTTTATTCTTAGTTTAGAAAACATGTAAAATGTAAAATAAAAATAAAAATAAAATCGTGGGTCACCATTAATCTCTGAAAAACTGTGGATAAGGAGCGCATTGGAGACACAACATGTGCTTTTTTCTTTTTTTCACTCCTTCACAGTTCCGCAAGATTTGTAGTTTGTCTCATTTAGAAATTCCAAACACGTTTTCCAACAGGTGCCATGTAACGTAAATAAGCGAGACGGGATCTAATCACTTACATTATTATGCATTTGAGATTTATTACACTCATTAATTTCATGGAAACTTATTGATAAAAATAGAATTTTTAACTTTGGATACATGTTTCTTCTGAGAGAAGCGTTTAAAACTTGGTACGTTGCCCACCCAAGCCTCGAAATATTTTAGTTTAGTCCTCTATGTGCTTACCTGCTAAAATTAGACAAGTTAAGTTGAAAATGGAAAAATAATTAAATTAAAAATTTATATTTCTATATAAAATAGTAGTCAAGAGCCCAGTCTGCGGTCACATGGTCTAACGCATCACTCTCGTGTTGGATTAAATTGTCGGTGACGACGAGATCAAGGTTTGAATACCAGTCGGGTGTACTAAAGGTGTTTATTTCCTAAATGGTTTCCCCACACTCCCTCCGTGAAAATATAGGTACATTTCATTTTAAATTCTATCTACCTGATCCCTTTTCCTATAGCGCAACTAAAGCATTCGTAAAACCTTGAATGGGTACTAAGCCACAGTGGAAAAAATAGTAATAATAATAAAAATGATTAAACTTAAAAATGAATAGGTGTTTGAAATATTATTTTAGTGAATTATGTATTTTAAAATATTTTCCTCCACCCTATATCCATTAAAAACCTTAGTGAGTTATTAGTCTTAGGCCTATATGACTGGATATATAAAATGTTTAATCTTCAATAATCTTACATTTCTTAATTTAATAATAACTAATACGATCTGTGCAATTAAATAATATATTAAAATATTTTATATTATTATAACTAATTTAATATTAACGGGATATATAAGTATTCATTTACCTCTTAAAATAATAAATTCTTGTGAATAAATGTATAATTAGGTTAAGAAATTAATTTTAATAAAACTCTTTATTTGGTTTGTTTTATGAAAACGTTAAGTGTGATGAATCGGCTTACGTAGTCATTTTAGCGATTTTAACTAGGACACAATGACATGTAGATTACTGAAGCTTTCTATCTTTTAAAACCACTGACGTCGTAACTAATTACATTATTTTCACGATGCTCGCGGAAAGATAGGAATTTAAAAGGATGCTTAAGAGGAGGTTAAATCAATAAAGTTCAAGTAATGTGCTCCAGCTATTTTCGGTTTAATTAAGATAAAACAGTTTATGAGTTCTAGAAAAGTGAATAAAAACAAAATTTACCATTATTTTTATTTTTACAAATAAGGTAACCAAATTTTCACTCCACAATGATTCATTGTATTTTCTAAATTTTATGTAGTAAACAATTATTTTAGTATATTATTGAATATTTCTAATAAGATTATGATTAATACATTCTTCTTATACAAGTTCATTGAGTATGTCTTACGTAACAATGTAATAACCAACCCTCAATCGTAGCAAATGCTAGTTAATTTACTTAAAGCGAGAGGGATTAAGTCACTCAATCATAATATCAAGAGGTTTGTATTATTAAATTTCCTTTGAAAGATCAAAACTTCTTTTAAATCTTCTGCACGTTTCTGTGAGAGTGTAGACACAAATATAATATTACCATTTTACATTAACTTGAATATTATTTAAACATAGTTTTACATATCATGAATTAATAACTTGACTGTGCTAGCCAATTTTTCAATTAATTACTTAATGAATATGGATTTGCTAAATACTAAAATACTTATAATTTTACATAGAAATGTTGAAGGTAATCAGGGAAATTTAAAGATCATTTACTACTTCTATTTCAGAATACAGTTTGTATTTTTTTTTCTTCATTCATTTGAGGGATTTAATGTGCACTCTCTGAACCGATTGGTTCTATCAGCATACGAATAATAAATAAATGTATATCAAGAATAGACACAAAATCCAGTCCCCAGCTGTTAATTCATCATTATGAAAGAGTAGACCCACATTTCACCAATGATAAGTCATGCCGAGAATCGAAGCCGGGTCTCTTAGCTAAGTAGACGGTCACGCTACCAACTGAGCTAAGGTGTCAGACGCTTTGTATTATAGAGTAATTGCTTATTGTCTGATTTAGATAATAATGAACATTTTAACAACTTTAAAAATAATTGTTAAAACTGTTTTAGTATGTCCATAGTCTAATTATAATGATCTAAAGCTGTCTTTTTGGTGCATAATATCCATATCTATAAAATAATAATAGTAATAGTAACAATAATAATACTAATATGGTAAGATATTATCGATGTTAGCAAAAAAAGTTTGTATTATCTATAAGGTCTACTAGGCCGGTCATTATAGCTCGCTTGTGTAATCACGCTGTGGAGATTTTTTTTCTAAGTCAGGGATATTCAAACATTTTTTGTCTGCGTACCTCATATATAATTTATTTTCAACTTTATGCCATCAAAGTTGTTGGAACATGGTACAAGCTAAACATATTCTATAATAATTTACATAAATAGTATATAAAATGAACTACGTTCAAACTAATGTATTGAATAATTGATTTTACATGATAAAAGGGGAATTCGCTATTAAATAGCAAATATAAGATTGCCAATCATTGACAACTAACCACCCAGTTTAAAATCGTATTAATGTGAGAGAGGAGAGAGAGAAAGAGGGAAAAAACGGGTCTTCAGATCGCATGTCCATGTCTCTTTTCACTAACCCTAAATTTGGCCCTTATTATTTATTATTTTCTTACTCCATAGCATTAGGAACGCGAAGGTTCACTGCCGCACTTACAAAAGTACTACACCTATCCCTATCTTGAGCTAGTTATATCCAGTACACAGCATTGCATCCTATCCCTATCTTGAGCTAGTTATACCCAGTCCACCTCATTACATCCTATACCTATCTTGAGCTAGTTCTATCCAGTTTACCTCATTACACCCTATCCCTATCTTTAGCTAATCCTATCCAGTCCACCTCATTACATCCTATCCCTATCTTGAGCTAGTTATATCTAGTCCACCTCATTACACCCTATCCATATTTTGAGCTAGTTCTATCCAGTCCACCTAATTACACCCTATTCCTATCTTGAGCTAGTTCTATCCAGTCCACCTCGTTACACCCTATCTCTATCTTTAGCTAATCCTATCCAGTCCACCTCATTACATCCTATCCCTATCTTGAGCTAGTTATATCTAGTCCACCTCATTACACCCTATCCATATTTTGAGCTAGTTCTATCCAGTCCACCTAATTACACCCTATTCCTATCTTGAGCTAGTTCTATCCAGTCCACCTCGTTACACCCTATCTCTATCTTTAGCTAATCCTATCCAGTCCACCTCATTACATCCTATCCCTATCTTGAGCTAGTTATATCTAGTCCACCTCATTACACCCTATCCATATTTTGAGCTAGTTCTATCCAGTCCACCTAATTACACCCTATTCCTATCTTGAGCTAGTTCTATCCAGTCCACCTCGTTACCCCCTATCTTTTTATGGTCAATTCTAATGTTATCCTCCCTTCTTCGTCTAGGTCTTCCCAATGGTTTCTTCCCATCAGGTTTAGCAGTCAATACCCTGAACAAGGTTCTAGAATCTCCCATTTGCGCTGAATGTCCTGCCCAACGTAATCTATGAGACATGATTATCCTAAAGGTGTTTGGTGATGAGTACAGGCTACGTAACTCATCGTTATGTTACCTCCTCCACTCCCCAATATCATATTATCTTTAGCACCACGACATCCTACCCATTCTTATTTTACGCTTATGTACTAATTACGCTAATGGTTCAGGAATTTGTGAGGCTTTATTTATAGTGAGTGTACCCATATTTGCGTGGAAGATAGTTGTAAAACTATTTTGGGAAAACCCACCTCAGTACATCCAACCGAGACTCGAAACTCAATCGCCCCGTTATTAGCAGTTTAGTATACTCCGAGACTAGCGCGTTAGACCACGCGGCCAACGAAGCGGGTATCATGAATCGAATGCTACGTTACTTCTGAAATGTCTTCACATATTCCTGGGGTTACTCATACCCCATGTTTAATATAGTCTTATTTTGGTTGAAAGAACAATTTAGAAATTTCAAGCCTATTACTTTGCGTTCAACATTGATAACATCGATAACATTTAACTATAATATGTGTTCTGAAAATTGAAAAATGTCACCTGGACACGGGAATCGAACCCGGGACCTTTGGCTTAGTACGCCAATGCTCTAACCCCTGAGCTATCCAGGAATCGTCCCGTGCTCAGGGTCATTCTTCACTCATATTTTAAGACAGAGTCTATGATGGACGTGCGGAAATCATCGGCTACCGAGTCGAAGGTGGCTGCGTTATCTGATAACTCGTGATCTTAATATAAATCACACATTTGTAGCCGACGATTTCCGCACGTCCATCATAGGCTCTGCCTTAAAATATGAGTGAAGAATGACCCTGGATATGGGGCAATTCCTAGATATGTCAGTGGTTAGAGCATTGGCGCACTAAACCAAAGGTCCCGGGTTCGATTCTCGTGTCCAGGTGTCTAGATGGAGTAAATCCTCACTAAAAGCATATATAATAGCTTTGGATATTTGATTCTTATATGTTATTTGTGTTATTTTATAGATCTTTATAATATATATATATAATGTTAAAGATGCAGATAGCATGACTTGATGCATGAATATATTAAAATGGTTTTAGTAACTTTAGTAACTAACAGATACTGTTATTTCTACCTAAATCATACTATACCACTGTACTAGATGATAAGTTTTTGTAACCGAAACCTCTTACATAAGTTAGGTCCAAAACAGGGATGTTTAGTCTAGAACTTAGAGACCCAGAATTGATGCCTCTTGTAGACAAATAAACTATATTTACCTGTCAACGTGTCACCCATTCGGTGATGAAATCCAAGTTCACCGCAAAGCTCGGTCATGTTTGTAGACCATAACACCCTCCTAGACCTTCTTGTTCTTCATCCTTCAACACGATTTTGAAGAGGGGGATTATTTTACTAAGTTCCTTTACACCCCCCCCCCACTCCTTTTTTTAGGGGAGGAGATTAATAGAAGGAAGACCTCGCAAGGTGCTCTTTGTTTGTAGTAACTGAAACTTGTAAAGTAACTTTCAAAGTGCTGACAAATGTTCGACAAAACTTAGATCGACTCAGAAGAGACAAGAACAAACAAATAGTAGTGGGTTTCACCACGATACATTGGACTAGCACAGATGCTCTTCTTATCACGTATGCCAAGTCTTAAAAACTGACTCAAAACGTGTACGTTTAAGTTTTGGACAATTTATTACGGTGTTTCTCGTAATATTTGTTTTGTTTATTTGTCAACACGTTTAAATACCCCTTGGGTTTATTCGTATATGAACTAATTATATACGGGTATTAAGACGAAGTGCTAAAAATAATAGTAATAATAGTAATAATATTAAATTATTATTAATCTGCTTCAGTGACCGCATAGTCTAAGGCGTCACTCTAGTGTTGGACTAGACTGCCGATGACATGGAAATTGGGGTTAGAATCCTGATCTGGTGTACTGAGGGGTTTTTTTTCAAATAAGTTTTCCACTCTTCCTTCCCGCAAATGTGGTTACACCTTCTCTAAAGATAGCCTTCTTAATCCCTAAAATCATTAGCATGATTTGTACAAAAGTGTATAGCTCGATCGTGTAATAATAAGCTGTGGTGCTTAAAAAAACTAATTACTAACCTGTTTCGGTGGCGGTATAGTCAAAGGCATCGATCGGTCTCCTGTTAGATTAGACTGCCCATGATAGGGAGGTCGGGGCTTGAATCCCGATCTGGGGTATTGATTGTGGGCTTACAAAATAGTTTTATACTCACTCCACGCAAATGTGGGTACACCTCCTTAAATTCAACCTCCCTCATTTTAACTCATTAGCGTGATTAGTACATATGCGTTCAACCTTAAACGTTATTAAAAATCAATAACTTTTTTTAGGGATAGGAAAGTTTGAATTTAGAAGAATTGTACCACATTTGCATGTAAGGAGAGTGACAAACCATTTAGGGATAACCGCCCTCAGTAGGCCTACACCCCACAGGGGTATTAACCCTGATCTCCCGTCATCGGCAGTCTAGTCTATTGCAAAAGTGATGCCGAACAGAAGCAGGCCTATATTTTTAATACAATATAAGTATAGTTCAAATTAATTGTCAACTTAATTTGTCAACTTTTAAATACTATTATAAGTTAAGTTCGTTAATTAATCTGGTGTGTAATTAAATACATACACGTATTAATTACTTAGAATCTCTTTTTAACTAGTTTATTTAAGGTGTTTATATTTATTATTAAAATATAGGCTCCACGCCCTAAAATATCATAACCAAACTGAAATGGTCTACCTATTCCTATCTAAATAAAAGCAATACTCAGGAACCCATGAGCCTCTCGACTTACTTTCCAAAAGTAATTATATAAAACCAATTTATTTTCTTATTTTAACCAACAAATTTTTTAATATATAATAGACCTATATATTATTTTTAAATGCCTCATAAATTATGCTTTTGTCTCAACGTAAGTTCTTTATTTCATTTCACGTTTGTCTTAATCGTCGAAGTGTTTGTGTTTATATGAAAGGGAAATAAATAATTACTTTAAGCATATTAAAAATAATTTGTTGTGTATACACTAAGCTTAGTGATGTGTTAATATACCAAATGAATTTAAACATCTTGACAAGCGACACCAATTAGTTATAGTTTCGAAATGTGTTACCAGTCTTATTACTATGATTTGATATTCTTTAGAAAACTTTAGTTAAAGCGACTAAAATAGATATTAAGTCAAAGTTTTACCAGAAATATTAAAAATAATCCCTATACATTCACGTTTTATTTGAGTGTAGGGTGTTAAAATACAATTGTGCTACAATGGTAGTTTTTATTTCGTTATAATGTCCTACCCCTAAGCTCAGACGGTACCGTGTCTTACTATTAAGTTAAGGGTACCAGATTCGATTTCCGGCATGGCCGAACATTTATCATTGGTGGAATGTGGATTCACCCTTTCACCTTGACAAAAAAACAGGTGGGGGCTGGATGTTGTGTCTTATCTAGAGTTAAGTAGATGTATAAGCCGTGGCTAATATAATCAATCGGTTCAGAAAGTGCACGTTAAAACCTCAAATAAATGGGGGTTAGGGGGATGGTGATCATTGTGCTTCAAAGATTTTTTTTTTTTTACAAATTTACGAAATAGTTCTAAGTTGGTTTCTTGTTAGTGGAGCTATGTGTTTAGATTGTCTTTGTTAAAAATCATTTTCGTAGTCAAGCTGTTTTAAATAGATAAAATAAACTGCTTTCATCTCATTAAAAAGTTGTTCGTGCTTTATGGCTTACTATCCAACGGAATACTACAAATAATGGGGTAAGGGTGAAGACGATAGAATATATGGGAAATATTCCAACATTTGTGAGGAGGGAGAGTGGGAAACAATTTAAGATAAATTACCATAATACACCCAGAAAAATTCTAACATTAAGTCTATCCGTAAACTGTAAATAAATCCAAATGAGGCAAACTTTTTTCTACGTGTCAAGAAGTGTATGTATAAAACAAAAATATTAAACCCCAATAATTTAATATTTATCTAGATTGTTTTAAATACTTATCTGGGTGAAAAATCGTGCAAGAGGACTTATATAAATTTTATTTATTTCAGTTCTGTATTTTTCACCACTTATGTCACAAGCACTATCTTCTTTTAATGAAGTAGTGCCAAGGTTTTAAAATATCGGTAAGTTAAAAGTTATTTAAGAAGGTTACTGATAGTGTTTGGGTATTTCCAAATATAGTAGGAGCAAAAATGGAGATGATAGCTATCAACATGCTTTTACATGATTAAAAGCCCTACACTTTAATTTTTTCATAATTAAAAAATAAAATCATAAAAATTTAATATCATCTCATTTTTTAACGAATTCTCACGCAAAATGTCATAACTTTGGAATCAAAGTAAATATTTGGAAATAATAAACATTATATATAACCTTTATCAAACAAATAAAGTAAGTTCTATGTGTGTCAAAATTGAACATTCTAAAATAATTGAAGATGGTTTTAGTTTAGGAATTTTGCCCTTCAATTAGCCGGTGCCCTTAAAACAATCACCTTAGTAAACCAACAGAGCAGTAGCATTATATCATGTCAAAAGTCCGGGAGTCGAACCATTACGCAGGTTCATTTAAAAAAAATATAATTTCACTAATCGGAGGCTTTACCAATGGACTCTTACATATTTATGTATAATTGATAAAAAAAAACACATTCTGTCACAGCGCAGAAAGTCCTGGATTTCTACACTAGAGATTACAGATGTACTATCGGGGTTTGGTTTATTGGTTTCACGGTGAGGACATCGATCACGTGCCCTAAGACAGCCCTGGCTTAGCTCAAGAGGGTCTATGGCTTCCAGAAGACGACGAACGGAGGGAGGAGTGTGGGACTATGAATCATGCACATTCTGCTACTGCTTCACTATTGCACTGAGCAATAATTATTTGGCCCCTTCAATTACCACGCCAAAAAAATGGTGTGTGTGGAGGTAGAGGGGAGGGATGGGAACACACTACTACGATATACAGTCAAGGTCAACATATTTGCACCTTAGTAGTATATGCTATTTATGTTTTTTTATTACCATTACTCACGTCTTAACATAATTAATCTCAATTTTTTATCAACTAAGGAACATAATGATCTATGAGAATACTTACGTAGTATATAGTGTTTTTTTTTATTTATTTGAGTTATAAAACGTGCAATTTCTGAACCGACTGATTATATCAGCACACCAGAATTTCTATGAGCAAGAATGAAAGGACCTACCAATTTTTCCGAGAAAGGTATTTTCACATACCTTCCAGGGACCCTTTATATGCCACAATTGACATAGGACCAGTGTTTTTTACTTCCCCTCCGAAGGAAGTTGTGCTACACAGTTTTATTGCTTAAGAAAAATCCGCCCACCCCGCCTGGGTTTGAACTAACGAATATCGGGTCCTGAGGCGAGCACTTTACCTTGAGACCGCTGAGGTCAACACTACATTGTATAAGAAGATTTTTTTAACCATAATTTATAACAAAACTAGTCCTTTCCTAAATTATGTATCGATGAATAAACAGGCCTAAATGTTGATTTATCACAAATTATTCCCATACATAATACAGTGAAGCTTATCCATTTTTTTAAAATTTAGTGTTTAAGCCAACATCATATCACACATAAACTAAGATAATTAGTTTATTAATGGTTATAATTATTTGATTGCCTATTCTATTCCGTTCAGAAATCTTACGAGTTTATAGAAAGAGAGAGAAAGTCTGTGCGGTATGCCGTACCATTTATTTTTAATTTAGTGTTTAAGCCAACATCATATCACACATAAACTAAGATAATTAGTTTATTAATGGTTAGAATTACTTGATTGCCTATTCATTAAAAAATGAATGGTTTTCGCCAGATTGTCAAAGTCTCCCTTTCATTTTAAAATCAAACTTTATTATATCTCATCAAATAGAATGAGGGACTAGGATCTAATATTTAACTGTTCTAAATTAAACTGTAATTATTTTTTATAATCGTGGTAATTTTAAGTTAAAAATAATAGTAATACCGTTGTAGGCACACAAACAAAGGCGTCGGTATAGTGTTGTATGCCGATAACGGGGAGGTCGGAGTTTAAATCCAGGCCGGGTGGAAATAAGTAGTTTTCCGTGAATGTCTTCTACATGACATCATAGAAAAAAGATTGAGGGAAAGAGAAGAGTAGGAAGAACGAGGATTCAAATATTGGATAACTTGAATTAAAGAAGAAAATTCTGGGAACTGAAGGAGGAGGCAGTGTTTTTGCAGTTTTTACGTCAAAACAAATTTTGACCAAAATAAATAAAATATTGCTCCAGTACAAACATATAATTTAATTTTCTTCATATGGTGACCTCAAAATTTCTTGAATCTCTGTCAACTGTGTTCTGGAATTTAATGATAGCTTTTCCTTTTCACTTTTAAAGTGAGTTTGATGATGCCACCATGTCTCATAACAGATATTCATGAACTGTTGATATCAACATGTGAAAAAAATTAAACTCTCTTTGTACTGGAGCAATATTTTATTTATTTTGGCCGAAAAAATGTTTTGCCATAAAAACTGCAAAAAAACTGGCCTTTTCTCGTGTCTCCTTCCATCCTACCTTAATTAATAAAATAACTAACAATGTAATTCTAAACAAACCTCATCGGTAGGCATTCTGACTAAAAGCCAAGGTCCTAAGAACTGGTTTGGCAGTAACGGGGAGTCAAGGTTTCCATTCCTAGCTGGGTGTATTTTGGGTGGTTTTTCTTGAATAGATCTATTTCCACGCAAATTTGGATTCATTTAATCTAAATTATATTATCCTCATCCTTAACCCATCACCTTAAATATACGAATAATTCGTAAAAAAATAAATAAATAAATAAAGCACGTAAAAAAATAATAATGTAATACACAACGTATTATCTTTCATATTTTTGGATAAAGTTTACAAAAATTATGTCCACGTCTGTATCAGACCGCAAACCAAACCACCGTTTGAGTGACTCTCCACATGTGCCGCACTACACATATTCTAGCAGCTATTATTCCACATGACTAGTCATCACCCGTTGCGTTACTGTGATCCCCCCCTACGCATTTCTTCACGCATTCACCCTCAAATATTAATCAGATGGCTACTTTCACCCTTAATATATACACCATCCCCTCCCACTCCCACCCCATCCTATCTTACTCACTCGTGCATGAGTTATATCAGCACCATGAAAACACAAATTCTAATTAACAAGATGTAATTACATAGTTAAAGGTCATCATTTAAAATTTTAAAATTACCAAATCTAATATAGGGGCGGTTTTAAAAAATGATTTATAATTTAATCTGTATAATGTTTAGTTTGTTAGTATACTAGGGGTATGGATACGATTCCTGGCTGAATGGAAAATTCATCCCTTAAAAATTGGCAAATCCAAGTCTGGGCTTTGTATGTACAATAATCAAGTAGTGACGAGTCACTCACTAAAAGCCAACATACTGGCATCAAGACGGAGGGAAGTCCGTCAGTTACAAGGACTTAGCGTATACCCGAACGGGTAGTAAGACGTGGTGCTAAAAATAATAATAATAATAGTAATATTAATAATAATACAAGGACTTCCACTAGTGTTTTCTCGCTAAAGCAAATAGTTGTAACCTTTAAACTCCCATACATTTTGTATTATTTATACCTTTTTCATTTTAAGCATTAGTTTAAACTATTTTAAATAGTTACTTCTCATCATAGTTATAGTAAAATACGAATAAGAACCACGCTGTCCTTTAATATAAAATATTTAAAATGTCAATATCGGTTACCATCATTTCATTTTGAAGGGATGTTCAGACCATTAAATTGTAATACGGAAGGAAGACCATGTTCTAATATATACTGGTCTGGTACTATTTAGCTATATACAATAAACAATTTGCAAGTAAAAGAGTATATTCTACATGCCAGTATGTAACATAAATAATCCTAAAACTATTTTTGGCTGGGATGCTTTTTAAATATTTAGCGGCCTATTTTTCTAGAATATTAAATTAAATACTTCAAAGAAATCGAGCCTATATTTTTAGAATATTATATATATATATATATATTTCTAAAAAATAGTTCGTCAGATAAATTATAGTTGATTTAATGCAAATCTTAATTTCATACCATAAAACTAGGAATAATATTTATTTTATTTTAAAATATTACCTTATTATACTTTATGGTTAATCAAGGCACCTATAGCTTAAAATATTTATTCCTTCTATTAGTCTATTTTTTACTTTCTCACTATCTTACAGGCAGAGAAAGTATTGTGATCGTCAAAATAATCGAACTCGAGATTATGATTAATCATACGTTTCATGACATCATGAATCCGAAAAAGTTGTTTTTGAATTTCCGTCTGTCTGTCTGTCTGTTTGTACCTCCAGAAAATTTTACCGATCAAGCTTAAACTTGATATCTAGGGTTTTCATAGGGTTGCCCCGAGGGGTTTTTAGAATTGGATATCTAACCCTAAAGTTAAGGGTAGTTTACTGAATGGCAAAAAGAAAAAAGTCGATTTTCTCAAAATCGGCTCAAACGATTTTGATTAAATTTCATTTCTAAACATTTATAAATATTCCAAACAAAATGGCTACTTTCAATATTTCGGCAAAATGACTTTAAGGGCTCCAGTCTGATGCGTAAATTCTCATTTTTTATCATATCTCCGAAACTATTTGAGATGTGAAATTACTTATCATTACAAATATGTATATATATAGTTATAATACAAATATTTTATTCAAAGTATTTATATTTTTTAACTTTTCAAAAACAAAAACTAAAGTATTGCTACCGAAAAAAAAACTAACCTTAAATGTTAATGGATGTCAACGTCTCATGACTCCCTGAAACCTAAAAAGTGTTATTTGCAATTTCGTCTGTCTGTATGTCTGTTTAAACTTAAAATTAAGAGTAGTTTTATAAAGGGCGGAATAAGAAATAATCGATTTTCTCAAAATCGGCTCTAACGATTTTGATTAAAATTCGTATAAAGGCGTTGAATAATATTATAAATAGACTGGATATATTCATTTTCCCATGAAAATTACTTTTAGGGTACTTTAAAGAAGCTGAAATTTCCGTATTCCCGCAACTACTCGTATTTGAAATCCTAAATAAATTTCCTTTATAAAATTATAGTACTATTAAAAATAAAAAACTTTTATATGAAATATATTTTTATAAAACCAACAGTTTCTGAGATATTGGCAAATATATTAATACAATTTGGTGAGCTTTTGTTGTAAAGAGATACTACTTAAGTTTTAACGCAAAAATTCTCCAATGCCATAGAGTAATTAAATATTAGTAGGTTTCTCAAAAAGTTTGTTATTTTTCCTTAAACCTCTTAGGAGAAATGTTTGTACAACAATTATCTATTCCCATTTTAGACTTAATAGTCAATATTTACATTTTTTATTGGTCAAAATTTATAAATGAGGAATTTAATAGCAATTCGATGACATGAAGATGTACAACACCTAATAAAATGTCGAAAATTTTAATCGGAAGTCAAAATTTTAATACGAAGGTTGACTCTTGTGAACCCAATATTGATCTTTTTTATCGGTCCAAACATACAAATGAGGACATTAGTTCTTTAAAAATAAAATGAAAAGAGTTAAAACCCGGACTTAAAAAATGCTTGAATTTGCTAGTGTATATTATTTCGTTTCACACATATTAAGAGTTTTGAGTTAATATTTCCAATTTTAAACAATTGAAATATTAATAACTCAAAGCTTGTGATGAATTTTTGATATAATTTATTTTGTATTTGTAAAATATTTTGCGTAAATTTGAAATTAACAAAATGTCCAAAGTAAATTTTTTTAATAAATGTAAGATTTTTTTTTTATAATGGTTCCTATAAAGTACGAATTTTTATCAAGTGTTGGTTGAGGCAGTTAATATTGCGGATGTACTTTTTGAACATTTTTATGTTTGTAAGGTTTTATAGGGGGATTAAAGAAACTACAAAGAATAAGTTAGTGTAAGGTTTAGTGACATTAAGTAAAAGCCTGAACCGTAGTTGCCTTAATCTTAGGATGAATTATATTTTCCCGTGATTCCGATTTCATTATAATAGATTCACAATCTTTAATCGGATGTAAAAAAAAATTTTTTTAGCACCGCGTCCTACTACCTGCACGGGTTGTACGTCTATGTAATAATTAGGCAGTACTTTTAAGGATTAGGAATTCTATATTTAGAAGAAATGTAACCACATTTGCATAAAAGTAAAGTGGAAAACCAATTTGTACAAACCATCCTCAGTATACCAGACTCGAGATTCAAACCTCGATATACCGTCATCGGCAGTCTAGTCTAACACGAGAGTGGCGCGTTAGACCATGCAGCCTACAAATCGGGTAGTAAATTAATGGCTTAAATTTCAAACCATATCTTTAGATATAATAATAATAATTTTCTGAAATTGTCATAATATATGAACTACTTATAGTAAAAAAAACCTTTTAACCTATTGTGTCCAAATAGAAGCACATTAATTATGTCTCTAATGTTGGTTCATTTGCAAGGCTAGCAGCAAGGTTGTTGTGCCTGACAGAACCTCGTGAATAAGACCTATTTTCGTGTGATTACTATTAAGGTGTTTTCAAATTTGTTTTTTTCCTTCGTAAGGGTTTTCAATCTTTCCTTCAGATAAATACCCCAACACTTCCTCTTACTAAAACCCCCCAAAATGTATTATTTGAATATTAATCCTCATAAAGCCATACCTATGTTGAACGAATCATTTAGATACAATCCAATTATTTTTTTTAACGTATCGAATATTTGACCTTGAGAGATGCAGTATTTGGTTCGGTCGCCTGTACATCTATACTTTAAGCAGTTTCTGTGAGAACAGAACGTTGTCTAGGGTATATCTTGGAGGTTGTCTACACTTCATATCCACAATGAGATGACGTGATGATTAGGATTATAAAATTATGGAGTCAGTAGAAGTCTTGTTTATAACTTAAGCCTAACTAACCAGACCATTGTTACTGTATGAACAGTTCTTATTTTATGAAAAATACCTGTAGAAAAGCCAGGAATCGAACACATGACCTCTAGACTAGTAACCAGAGGCGCTGACCACCATACCAAGAGGCCGGTTAAATGTTAATTAATATTACAACGTTTTAGAGTAAATTACTAATAATTGTAGAAGAAGAACATTTATAAAATTTACTATATATAGCTCACATCTGTTAAAAAGAACAATCTACTAAACTAAATTGTATCTAGCAACTTTTAGAACGGTTAGAAAAGGGTCAAACTTTAGGCCTGCATTATGTTTGCCATCAACTCAAGCTCCTTTTCTTTCAGTGGAGACATTTTGAATTAATCCTTTGACAACCAACTCAAGAAATTTGTATATTTAATTTAGAAACTATGCTTCATTAATTTTAATAGAAGTTTAAAGCTTAACTTTGAGACATATATGGTTTTTCATTTGTGGGGAGATCAAAGGCCGAATCCAAATCAGACATACTAAGGGTGTTTTTTTTTATCTTATTAATTTTCGTTTTCCCCCCTTCCTACACGCAGATAAGAGTACATTTCCTCTAAGTCCAACTTCCTCTTCTCTACCATATTAGTGTAATTAAAATTCACTTAGCTCAGACGGGTATAAAGACAAGGTGGGACTTTGGTTGGAAGAAACATTTTAAAAACACAAACTTTTTTCCCAGTCTACATTGAAAACATTTATCTATCTTCTAAGTGTCATTTTACGGGTATTGGTAATATCTATTAAAAGTGAGAGCTTTATATAACATGACTTGACGTATGAATACGTGAAAGTAGCTGGATGTTGAGGTTCTTTCTATGAAAATTAGACAGTGTATATATATATATATATAAATTCATATATATATATATATAAATTCATATATATATATATAAATTCATATATATATAAATTCATATATATATATAAATTCATATATATATA
>CABFWB010000436.1:0-34086 GCA_902151455.1 Timema bartmani | reverse complement strand
ATATATATATATATATAAATTCATATACATATATATAAATTCATATTATACATGTGTAAAGTATATATATATTTATATTATATATGTGTAAAGTATATATATATAAAACACCGAGTTCTAGATATTTTTTTTGTGCAAATTTATACATCAAAATCCATTAAATATACGTCTGAAAGTAAAATCGGAGAAAAAAAAACTAGTAAAGTAAGAGGAGGTTGGGTAGTTAGGAGAGGGTAATGTGAGGAGAACGCCCGTGGTGGGGTCCTCAGCTGGCAGATCACACGTGAAGAGGCTAAAATAGAAATAAAGTGGTTGGGAGGGAGATGGCCCCATGGATTGCGGTTGTATTTCATTTTATATTGGTCCAACGTGACACTAATGACAATGGTCAAGGGCTGCTAGTAGCGCCGAACGTTAACGTCGGGACTTTAGGGAACTTCACGCGGATCCGAGCGATAATTCGTCGGAATCGCCACTCCGAGAGCTACCGTTTCAAGTCCAGTTCGACAATATAGGATATAATTGGTTTGGAGCTCACTATACTCAGAAGCTTCTGGGTATTAATATCGCGTGTGTGTTAAACTTATTTTTAAAATATCAATAATAAATCCCCCGCCCCCCGGACTCCCCCCCTCCATCAGCAGGCACGTGGTCTAAACGTCAAACTCATCTAACCTGGTTTAAAAGCTACGGGTAGGTCAAGGTTCGAATCTTGGATGTGTTTACTGGAGGTCGGTTTGACAAATGGCTTTCTCCTTTCCAAGCAGATTTCCCATGAAATGTTGCCTTCCTCGTTGCTTCCTGGCGTATTTAATTTTGGATGGCCTAGAAGATTGGTAAAAAAAAAATTAACTTTAAAAAATATAATGTTTTATTAAATTATATTATCGGTAATAAATGACAAACGCTAAAATATTATTATTCCAAAAGAGCATACTATATTGTTTCAAGTTATGCATTTTAATAAACTAATGTAACGAATAAATAATTAATAGCCTAAATAAAATAAAACTTAACTAACATTTTCCCAGAAATAAATGTTAAAATCAAGGTGGTAAAATACAGTCTATTATTAAATAAACATTTTTAAATGGATCTTCATCCTGGATCAGATTCAAATATAAGTAAAACTTTATTGATCATTAGAGTGATATTAAAGCTAAAAATATCAGGACATTTTATCAGTTAACATAAAGGCAATCCCTACCAATAAAATCTAAGCAACATCGACTCAAGATTAAATAAAGATATCACCAAAAAGGAAGTAAATAGGAAAATTTCAAATAGGCACTCAACAAGAGCCAAGGAGTATATTTTGAAGACGTTCAAAATGTGGTTTAATCCTTGACAAAACATAGATGACGTCTTTATGGAAGATCTGACCACAAACCATAATTTCCACTTGGTGAAGTAGCTTCAAAATGTGTTTAAAGATAGCGATCATTACCATCCTTTGATTTCTGTAAAATAAGTAATCATGTGAGAACTCGTAAGGCATACTCTCGGAATTTGAAATTAAGTTGCAAAAATGGTATCCAATTGATTGTTTTACGAGTGAAAAAAAACCCACCAGAGCATTGAGGGAGACGTAGATAGACAAGTCTTGCATTTCCCTGTTTATATTCTTCCCCATTTCTTTCCTCTGGAAGTGACATCCTCATTGATAAAAGTGGAAGAAGACTTCCTTTTCTTTTTTTTCATTTTTCCACACGACAAAGCTTCAGAAAGGCATAAGAGTCCCTGTTCCATGGACCTGAAGCACCCTTTCATTAAATTGCGTCCTAGAATTCACAACAAAACAAGCCCATTCCAAACAACAGTTTAATTATATTCGTAGTTAATAGCATACAATAAAAAAATATACCTTCTTCATAAAATACAGGTAGGTGAGATGAGGTTTTCGCAGCAATCCTCGTCAACTTCAGCAGCGCAAGCCATACTAATTAAACATAATTAATTTCTAAATGAATGTTCTTCATTAGTAATTAAATATACTTCGAGTACAAGGCATGTCATTTCATGGAACTATGTGTTGAGGAGTTAACGTAAAAAAATATGAGTTGATGGATGGAACTAAAATAATATTCACAAAAATATTTTCATCTCAATTATAGTTTTAGACTGCTAGCGTAAGAATGATTTTACTCACGTGTAGCCTATTTTACATTCCTGACTATTTCGATGGTATAAAGGCCAAAGGTCGTAACCATCAAAATTTCAAAAATCGAGGTAAGGTTGTTTTGGTGTTCTTTAGCTTAAAATACACCTTTTGATCAAGTGGCGTAACCCTAACTTTATTATGAATGGTTTAAATCATCATTTTCCCTTTATTGTTGAACTCACTTTGAATATTTTACAAACAAGTCAATTGGCGTAACCAAAGGTTGTAACCAACAAGAACTATAAATTATTATAAGCCACTTGGCCTAAGCCTCAATCATTATACTAAAGCTATTTAAAACAAAACGGCCAACTGGCTTAACCTTCATTTATGTGATTTTGAGTTAACTATAATAATTGATTAAGAATGCATTATTTTATGTGTGTTGTTCAGATAATATTAATTTGATTTAATAAAAGAATGGAGAAAATATTTCCTTTTTTAATTCAAAACGTACAAAAGAGGGTTAAATGTTTTGTAGCTAAGTTGGCATCACTAATTACCCGCCTTGGTAGCGTAGTTAGCTAAAGCGCAAGTTTAATGTTGAGCTAAACTGCCGAGGATAGGAGAATCGAGGTTTTAATTTCTGTCGGGTGAACTGGGGGTGATTTTTCCTAAATGGTATCCTACTCTGCCTCCACGTAAATTCGGGTTCATTTATTCTAAATTCAACCTATTCATAGCCCATTAGCGTAATTACTTGAGCGCTTAACCTGAACGGGTAGTAAGATGCGGTGTTAAATAATAAACGAATAATTTAGTTTAATTGATATTATTTCTGTTTTTTGATAACCTATACAGTATGTATTGATATTTGCTTCACATTTCTGTCAAACCATAAAACGAAACATTTTAATTTCACAGGCAGTCCGGATTAAACGGATTTAACTTAACGGTGAACCGTGAAATAAACGTTATTTTCGTCAATCACTCAAAACAAGGTTGATGAGGAATGATTCGGTTTAGAATTAACGTCGGCCGAACACAAACAACGCCAAATATCTCTTTTTAACCGATTTTACACTCCACCCCCTCTTATGTGTGGATAGGATTCACGCGAAGCGTAAAGAGTTACCCCAACCGAACTCGGACATGATCAAAGGGCGTGTGACGTGTGGCATGTAGGTGAAATGAGGACAAAGAGTTAAACTATCGAGGACTGATAAAGTTACAGGACTTATGATATGATTTAAGTACCCAGTTGACATTCTTCTTCAATCCTTGACAAAACTTCTTCAGAGCTCTTTATTTAATTAATAGTTTCTTAATCTCAATAACTAACCGGCCCCATGGTGTAGTGGTCAGTGCATCTGGCGACGAGCCTAGGAGTCCTGGGTTCAATTCCTAGGTAGTAGCTTTAGTAATTTTTTCTTAAAGATGTACCCTAATGCTCACAAGGGTTTGGTTAGTTAGGTTTAAGTTAGGTTTAAGTGTTTCCACTGGTCCCACACCCTCATACTCACTATCACCATCATCTCATCAGGACATGGAAAGAGCCTTCACAGAAAGGATTAGTACATTCGGGCGTCCCTTAGGCAATGAATGGTACATCAGTACTGGCAAATTTTTCCAATACTGGGCTATGAATGATTTTAGTTCAGATGCAAAATATTATGATTACTATCTCAAGAACTTTTATCTATATGACTGAGAGTTAATATTTATTTATTTTTACTGAAAAATACAATAGGCCTTGTTTGTTTGTGTGTTTTTATCCAAGAGTTATTTTAGCAAAAGCGTTTTAAGTCATCTTATTTTACGCTCTCTTTATTTTACTACGCGTCGAAGATATCCACATATTTACTCTAATTGAGTATTTATTAATAAAGAAGGTAGGGTTCCAGACGATATGTAACTTATTTTTTTTTGTAAAGGGAAAGGGATAAAGCACTAAGGAAAGTAAAACATCTCAGTCAATACACCCAGCTGAAATATGAACCTAGGCCTGTCTGTTACCGGCAAACACAACGATGCTAAGCTGACGCGTTTTTACGTGTGTCGGTCAGTGCACGTCTACCTCGTATCTGTTCTAATTTATAAACTTAAATATTTTTAACTTTTATTCTGCTTATAACATAAACAGTTCGTAAGACGTGGTTCTTATAAATAACTTTTCGATGTGGTAGAAGATTGAAATTTTTCAGCCAAGTATAAGAGCCACCCCAAACACTGAAAAAAATAATCATTTTTAAAATTAATAACCGGAAAAGGAGGAAAGGTGTAATCCCTAAAAATGTCCTAAACTAATGGAATTAAACATTTTCCGCACAGTATAATATTGAAATATTTAAATACATGTAAAGGTACAACCTTAAATAACCATAAGATTCTGAATATTTATGCTCTTTGTTAAAATGTGATGCTCTTGTTTCTAATATGTTTTTGTAACAATGTCTATATAATCTATTTCTATATATTTTATTATCACTATTAGTCAAATAATATAGTGTTATGTGGATTGGGGTCGTTTGTAAACTCATTGTATGAGCTGATTAATGTTTCGTTTCAAAGAATGTTTTCAAAACTTATTGGTTGACATATTTGTTTTTGGATTGGGAATTATATAGAGAGTGCAGCTGGAAGGTGATATTGTTTCGATGTCTGCGTGTCTAGATGAATTATTTGAACCCTTCTAAACATCCTAGATATCTAAAATTAGTCAGTCCGGTTGGCTTCAACCTAATGTTCTCTAGAAAAGTCATAAAATCGCTCACGAGGCTGAGTTGACTCAGTTCCAGACCCAGTGCTTTACAGAGATTTTGTAATTGCTGAGTACTGAGCCCGGAACCTACTGATCTGTAGCCAGGGGACCTAAACCATTAGATGATTAGTAACTTGAAAATTAACGCTTTAATTGAAAAGTAAATATTCACTAGCTAAATAAAAGCAAACTACTCACTACACTTTCTCACTTTTTGAAGATAATATCACTCAGATGAGCTCCATCGGACGTCAGGCAAACCTCAGCACGTTGTCCATCACTTTCCTCAAGATGGATCGTCTAATCATTTCTGCCCCATCCTGTATAAGACTACTTAATTGTACAGCGTTGCTTTCTTCCATTTAATTTTTTCGTTGAATCATAAATATTATAATATATGGTTAATATATTTCTCTAGCTGAAATATTTATTTTTGACTTAAAATGAGTCATTTTTCTATCAATCCCCACGACCACAGTTATAACACAGTCATATAATATGAAACATTTAGTCCCATGTTTCAGCGTTATGTGTGTGCGCGAGTTCGCGTCGCAGCACTTGATATTTCGAACGCTAGAACGGTGAAAGCTTCTAAATGGTATATATCTACTTGAGCTTAGCGTGTTGTTAGTCAGAACGCTAATGGCGTGTTTAGTAATTTACTCTAGCCTTGACGGGTGTACGTAATATAGAGGCGAGTGTTTTTATTCTAAAGGTAATGTGGGACGTTTAAATGCACACAGCTCAATGTTTGTGGATGAGCTATTGGAAGTAGCCCGCACTGGTTTTCACACGGACTAAGGTGTCAGTCTCGTATCATGTGGCATGCTGGTGACAGGGAGATGAGAACTATAATTTCCATACTGAGTTGGATGGTGTATTTCTTTTTATCCTGAAGAGTTTAAAATTTTACCTCAATTCAACCTTCCTTATTCCTAATACATTAGAGTAATTAGTATTTAAGTGTATAACCCGAACGGTTAGTAGTAAAACGTGGTGCTAATTTAAAAAATAATAATTTTAAGAACTATGTCATATTACTAGCATTAAGTACCCAGCATTGCTAAAATACATATCATAAATAATTCAGCTGTGCTGGTTAAAAGGATGTCCCTGTCAAATCTCGTTAAATGTGTCAAATGCATTTGACAGATATCGTGGAGGAAATAGACAGGCAGACAGACGAGATACTAAACAGTCGAATCAAAATAGAATCGCACTCCGTTCGGTTAATAATATAACAACATCATCGATAGCATTAATGAGATGCTGGCCTCTTTATCTAGTGATTAGCATTCCGGGATACTTATTTAGGGGTCCCGGGTTCGATCCCAGCAGTACTGTAAGTATTATTCCATAACGAAAATTGTTCTTATGAATGCCATGGACTTGTTAAATAGGCTTAAATTGGGTCAAGGGCCAGTTTCATATTCAGACTGAGTGCAGCGCTATACTAAATGCAGGACAACACCAACCTAAACTCGAATAGAACGGGCCAGTTTGTTCTGAGAAACTGGCCCATTCTATTCTAGAAGTAGGTGTCTCCTTGTGTTTAGTATAGCATCACACTTGAAGCGTACTAAGTCTGACTATGAAACTGGCCCTAATACTTATCGGCCTCAAATGATCATCATGATTATCATTACATATCATCTTGTCGAAGTAGCCACACCTGGAGGGTTCCCCAACCTCAGGAGAAAGTTACATAACCAATCACTGCCAGTAGAAACACAGGGATATCTAATTGCCCAACCATAGAAGCATACGCAAAAAAAAAGGAGGGGGTACCAGAACGTTAGACCATTTTTCCATCTTATTTTTAACACTAGATATCCCTACACCTTAGCTCAGTATGTAGTGTGTGTCTACTGAGCTAAAAGTCCCGGGTTCGATTCCCGGCATGACTGAAAAATTTACCATTGGTCAAATGTGGGCTTACCCTTCTACAGTGATAAATTAACGACCGGGGACTGGATGTTGTGCCTGTCCTAGTCTTAAGTTAAATTATAAGGTATATGAAGGAAGTTACGAACGGCCTAGCAAGCTGGTAGTGGAAAATATATGGCTTGAATTAAAAGTGACTCAAGCCACAGGCTGGAAACAGTAATAGATATAAAATAAATGGTACGGTGCACCGCAAAGACTTTCTCTCTCTATATATAAACTCGTAAGATTTCTGAACGGAATAATGTACATTCTAACATCACCACTCCTCATAAGAACACGCATAAAATAATATACAATGATATAGAATCAATGAGAAAAGAGGCGCATCTTTGTCCACCTAAGAGCATTTCAAAAAGTTTAATGTTTTAAAGACCTTAATAAAATGGTATCTGAACCATTTGCTGACAGTTTGGAAACTCGGATCTGCTTTACATGTTCCAATTTATGAAAATTATATTACTAGAGATGAATGGAGGGAAGTAGAAAGAAATCTAAAGAATCCTAAAAGTTATAAAAAAGATTAATATTGGGTCCACAAACGTCAACACTTCGTATTAAAATTTCGATTTATAGTTTAAATTTTAACTTTTTGTAAGGTGTTGCACATCTTCATGTCATCGCATTGATATTTAAATATTCATTTATACATTTTGACCAATAAAAAATGTAAATATTGACTATTGAGTCTAAAATGGAGATAGATCATTGCTGTGCAAACATTTCTCCTAAGAGTTTTAAGGAAAAATAACATACTTTTTTTAGATACTTACTTATATTTAATTACTCTATGGCATTGGAGAATTATTGCGTTAAGACTTAAGTAGTATATGTTTACAACTAAAGCTCACAAAATTGTATTAATATATTTGCAAATATCTCAGAAACTGTTGCTTTTATAAAAATATATGTCAAATAAAAGTTTTTTATTTCTAATAGTCCTACAATTTTGCAATGATAAGTTGTTTAGTTTCTCAAATAGTTGTGGAGATACGGAAATTAACGCTTCTGTAAAGTACCCTAAAAATCATTTTCATAGGAAAATGGAAATAGCCAGTTTATTTATAATCTTAATCAATGCCAAGATATGAATTTTAATCAAAATAGTTTGAGCAAATATTGAGAAAACCGACTTTTTCTCTTTTTTCCCTTCAGTAAACTACCCTTAATTTTAAGGGTAGATATCCAATTCCAAAAACCCATTAGGGGCAACCCTATGAAAACCCTAGATATCAAGTTTTAGCTCAATCGGTAAAATAGTTTAGGCTCTAGTTGGAGATACAGACAGACAGACAGATAGACAGACAGACAGACGGAAATTCAAAAACCACTTTTTCGGATTCAGGGAGTCATGAAACGTCGAGATTCATCAACAGCTCGAGTTCGATTTTTTTGACGATCATCATACTTTCTCTACTTGTAAGATAGAGAGAAAGTAAAAACGTAATGCACAATGCAGCTTAATTTTGATTTTCTACCATCAGTATAGTAATCTATCACCTTGAGTCTTGAAAAGATTCAAAACAATTAACATTTCTCTCATTTACTCGAGTATAAAAACCCCAACCACTTGACATCACTTGACTTATCGCAGCAAGAAGGTTTCCTCGTAAACCCCTTGCAGTTCTTGACATTGACGTAATGTCACTCTGTAGCGATTACAAAGCTTTACAGTAACAAAAACCCTCTAGGATAGAACCAATATGGCGGTTAGGGGAGGAGAGCACAGGTTTCGTGGGTTCTTGTTAGAGTGGTAACAACGCACTCTTCCGCCCTCACCCAAACAATACGTGTCATTCAAACCCCCTTGATGCAACACCACTTCATTCTTCACACGCCACTTAACACAATCACGGAGCAAAGGGGGTGAAGGATCTCCTAGGCACCTTATATAGCTCTTAGCTAACTTCGCACTTTCACAGATCAGGCTGAAAGATTTATATAGTGAAATCGCATTTCAATGGTAGATTTAGAAAATTAATAGTACTTTAAAGTTGTGCATACATTTTTACTTACTATATGGCATTAGGAACGCTATAAAGTTCTTTGCTGCAATTACTTAAGTACACCACATATCCCTATCTTGAGCTAGTTCTATCCAGTCCACCTCATTACACCCTACCTCTATTTTGAGCTAGTTCTAGCCAGTCCACCTCATTACACCCTACCTCTATTTTGAGCTAGTTCCATTCAGTCCACCTCATTACACCATATCTACATCTTGAGCTAGTTCTGCCAAGTCTCCTCATTACACCCTATCTATATCTTGAGCTAGTTCCATCCAGTCCACCTCATTACACCCTATCTCTTTCAGGTCCATTCTAATGCTATCCTCCCATCTGTGTCTAGGTCTTCATAATGGCCTCTTTCCATTGGGTTTCCAGTCAATACCCTGAATAAAGTTCTAGAATCTCCCATTCGTGCTGAATGTCTTCTTGCCCACAGTAATATATGAGAATGTATTATCTTAATAATGTATTGTGATGAGTAAAGGGTATGTGACTCATAATTATGTAACATCCTTCAATCTCCGGTAGCTTCATCCCTTTTTGGACCAAATATCGTCCTAAACACGTTATTCTAGAACACCCTAATTTTTTTTTTTTGCCATTTAAGGTAAGAAACCACGTTTCACACCCATAGAGAACAACCGGTAAAATGATTGCTTTGTATATTATGGGTTTTACATTCCTTGAAACCAGGCGAGATGATGAAATACTCTTTTTTTATTAAGTTTATTATAGGTTGTTTCAAAACTCACTAGTTATCTGTAAACTTTCTATTAGTAAGTCTTCCTCAGAAAAACAAAAATTATTTTGATAGTCATATGAAATACTTTTTAGGTTAAAATTTTCTGAGAAGATTTTCTTTAGTCTGTATTCCACTCTATAAAATAGTGGGATTGAATTCAGGAAAATAATTTTATAATGTTTTAAAAAATAAAATAAAATAGAAAACAATATTTTTTGTTTGACTTTTCTCAATTTCTCTGTTGTCAAATTAATTATGCAGAAATCCGGCCTTTGATACATTTTCTGGTTATAGAATAATCATATAACTAATATCCCAGTTAATCGGCCGAAATAGGCCCTTAAACTAATAACTATTGAGAAAAAGGATTATCCAGTCCGTTTGCCAAGTGTTGATCAAGTTTCGCAAAGCGTATTTATTTATGAGTCATCAACGTGAAGATTGGTTTGAAGTGCTTCCCACTCATCTGGAACTGAACAGCCTTAGACTGGTCAATTCTGCCCGTACCATCTGGTAGAAAGAAGATGTACTAAGGAAGCCAAGAAAATGCGGTTATCTCCTGTTGTTTTCCGTACTGGATTTCTACGAGCGAGCCAGAAAGAAAATGCCACAATTGACAAGGGACCTACGTCTTTTCCGAAGGAATTTGTGCTACTGATTTTGATCACTCAATAAAAAATGTGTTTACCTTGTGTGGGCTTAAACCTATCAACATCGGGTCCTGAGGCGAACAATTTACCTCAAAACCACTGAGGTCAACTTTTTCGAATATAGCATACATCAATTATTACACTAAAGAGCTGAGAAAGGTAGAATTTTAAAAGAAAGATACCCGCATTTACGTGAAAGGAGCGTATAAAATCATTTTGGAAGAACCAACCTCAGAACACCCAGTCGGGAGATAGAACCCCAGCCTCCACTTCACTGGCAAACCAGACTGAATGAGCCTGACGTTTAGACCACATGCCCACCACCAAAGCGAGTGTTTCCCTTTATGATATAACGTGATGCATTAACTATGGATGCAGACAGTGGTTACTCCTATTTCCGTTGCACCATGCTTCATCTACCTTTCAACCCCTTCAACTCTTGAAATAGTTAGTAATCGTACTTAGTACGTTTCAACCATATATTGAACGCCACGCCAAGCATTAAGGTGGGGGGAGGGGGAGGGATAAAACATATTTTTGTGTGTGAAGTGAAAAGAGAGGGAGGTGAATGTAATATATATGGAGATTAATGCCAACACTACATTGAGAATTATTGGTGCTGAAATTTCTATTGTCTAATTTATCTTTACTTAATGTATTTTGTGTGTTGATGGAGGGGTTAAAAGCTTCTCATAGGTACGTAGTACTGCACAAGTACGTAATGGATAATAGCGAATGCTTATTGTTATTTTGTTCTGAAGAGGGATGAGAATTTCGCTGTATTGATGGAGTTGGGTGCAAAGTTTGAGAATACTTTGTTCGTTACTGAATAGGCGCAGCTGAATAGAACTATTTATTATAATAGACCCTCCTCCCCCTTTATTTATTAATTTGATTTTTTCAATGAGGCTTAAAAAGTAGAATTTTACTTTAGAGTGTTTAGATGATTTGATTCAAGCTTGAAACTTTATTGAGGTTAATATTTGTGAAATAGAATCTTATTTGGCTATTGGGAAACTCATCTTTGCAAAGTTAAGCCTTGTCATTTTATTGCTTTGAAATAATCAAAGCAATTCCCTAAATGTGTGCAAAACTTATAGAATTGATTGATTAGTAAATAATTAAACACTACACACATATACATAACTAATAACGCCGTTCTATTACGGGGTAGGCAAGAAGGTGTCAATTCAGCTCACGAAACAACTCCGTGCTTTAATCCATCTTCACTAACTTTCTCCACACTTCTCTATCCTTACATACTCCCTTAGCTTCAACAACATCCATCCATACACCGAGTCACACATGTTCTTTTATTCTTAAAACTCTTAATGTTTCTCTTTATAAAATTTAACCACGTCTTACACTATTGGCTTACTTGTATCTTTCGCTATGATAATATCACTGTGACACACACACACACACACACACACACACACACACACACACACACACATGTATTCTATAATAATAATAATAATAATAATAATAATAATAATAATAATAATAATAATAATAATAATAATAATAATAGTAATAATAATAATAATAATAATAATCTCATTTTGGTAGTTTGTGAGCTATTTTTTCTCAGTCGACATTTGCCATCTTTTTCCTAGTCAATTTTGCTGAATTTACTTAAAGCTAACTCTCCTAATCCTCTCTATTCAAACTAATTAAAAATAACCAGGTTATCTCAGTGCCAGCTTATTTGTCTGTCTCAGAGCCAGGGGCTCGAATCCCAGCTGGTGACACCGGTGATTGTGAAGTGGAGATTTAGCTGATTGGGTGAAGCAGGAAGAGGGAGATGGGGGGAATTGTTTAATTAAAATAAGTATAAATCTTTTCCTTGTGTGAATAATTCTGCCATATATCTTAATTATCCTTTAGAAAGCTTTCTCATTATATTTTTAGTTACTAAACCCTATGTTATACAGCTAATTAATAATAATATATTGGTATCAGGGTTGTTTGAGAATATACTGAATGGGTGGTAAGAATCATAATAATTAGATAAAACATATTAATTAACTTTACACTACTTCAAAAACCAATTAAAAATTTAGATGTATACACAATGCGTTCATTAAATTGATTATTAAACTAAAGAATAAATCCTATTCTAAGATTTTTGTAAGTTTAATATTTTATTTTATCAATTATGAAATAACATTTTTTAACTAAACTAAAGTCTTTTTTAGCCAAATATATTCATGAAATTAAGTTAATAAAATATATATTATCTCGTATAATTTACTAATTAGATTTATATATGTTAATATCACCATGGGAAGAGCATTTTAGAAGATAAAAACACATTCTTAAGCTCAGTATTAATAAGCTTTTACTATATTATTAGTATAATTATATTAGTATACAGGGTGTTCGGAATTTCAACGCCCAAACTTGTCCATATAGTTTGTTTGAACCAAAAGTAATACAAAATTCCTATACGCTTAAATCCGGCAAACTATGCTAATATCTTTATATTTTTTTCAAAGTTTCGATTTACAGCGCTAGGAAAGCAAAGCTGTGAAAGCATGCGTGTACAACAGGCTGCATAGGAGTTAAGCACGTGTAATAGCACATGTAATAATGGCAAGCACTTTCTGTGATGTAGAATCGTTAATGATGACCCTCAGAACGAATTCCAATTTCTAGATGGACTGGTGTGTTGTTTACTTTTAAGTGTGGTATATTATGATGCGGTGCTCCAAGATGTCGAGGTTTGCAGTGCCACGCACCTAGCTGCTATGCAACCTGTTGTAGACGCATGCTTGTACAGCTTTGTCCTCGCGGCACTGTGCGCTGAAACATTGAACAAAATTTAATGGTACTAGCATAGTTCGCCGGCTGTAAGTGTAAAGTAATTTTGTATTACTTTTGGTTCAAACAAACTTTATGTGCAGTTTTGGCGTTGAGTGTCCAAAAATCCTTTATATAGGCCTAATATATATCAAAATTTAATATACCAAAGTGGTTTTAGTAACGTTTGTAACAATCTGACACTGTATTTACTGCAATTTTCCTACTTTATGTTAAAAATAATAAAAATAATCACATTGTCTTAGAAATTTAAAAACACTACTTTATAATTAAACTGATACAGTGATTAGTGTGTGACCTTTTTTGGCGTAGCACTAAATAAACTTCCCGCAACTGGAAATTTTATCAAAATTTAATTGACTAGTTTTGTCGTTTGGATATAATTGAAAAATGACGCCTGTACATATGAATTTTAGTAATGCTTATCTAATATTTAATTAGAGTGTAGATATGTATTCTGAAGTACAAATATGTCAAACATTTCCCCTTTGTAGACAGGTGTAATGGCGGTGCAATCAATAGCATTAAATTAATTTTCAATGTGGTTTAGTGTGTAAGAATAATGATAACGCAACATTAATTTACCTCATGAGCTACTGAAAGGAATTTGTAATGTCACCAGCACAGGTGGTCACGCAGACTAAGTTTTAAATATAATTTTATATAGTTTACCGATGACAGTGTAGTTGGGTTTCTAATCCCGATCGGGTGTACCGACTACTGATTTTTAGTCCTAAATGGTCTTTATTTGACCGGCAGCTCTGAGTTAGTGGATGATTTATTATTTTAATTAGTATGCTAAACACAAGTGTTGTTAATTATTTAGTCTAAAGAGTAGAAGTATAGAGATTAGACTAGAAATTATGTAGAAACTACATTTAAAACCACATGTTCCAACCAAGGGTATTGTGAGTTTATTGTCTTTGCCTTTAAAACCACCTTTAGAGTAATATATTATTGCGTGTCTGGGCTAAACTATTCGTATACCAGTAGTGGGAATATTAGCCCGTACTAGAATACTATTTCCCAGGGGACGCCCGAATGTACTAGTCGTACGTTCTTTTCCGTGGAGGCTTTGCCCATGTCCTGATAAGATGAGGTGATGGTGATAGTGAATATTAGGGTGTAGAACCAGTATAAATTCTTAAACCTAACTTAAGGCTAATTAATCAAAACCTCGTGACCGTTGGGGTAGCTCCTTTTTCCGGAAAGTTCCCAAAGTATCAGCTGGGAATCGAACCCTGCACCCTTAGACTGACCACTTCAAACCGGGGCTGGTAATCTAGAGAATATCCATACATTATTGATGATCACTTCACTCCTCCTGTCTCCAATACCTGCTGTGATAGTTGTGATCCTTTAAATAAAGGACTGGATATAGAATTAATTAGAAGTAAATACAGCAGGGTAAAATATTAATTCACAGCTGGAATATTATATAAACTGGAGAGGTTAGAATTCATATTGGACTGACAGACGACTGGTTGGTTAAAGTTGGGTATTAATCTATAATGCCGAGTGAACGAGGTGAGTGTAATCTACTGTAGGTCTACTAGTGTAGGGTGCAGCGCTACAAAGGTGTTTACAGTAGTCTATTGAATCAACAAAGTGTCGGCTGTGTTACAGCGAAGTAGGAAACCAGATTTGATTTTTTTTTTTAGCATCGCGTCTTACTGCGTTTGTATTATACACTTATGTACTAATTACGCTAGTGTTTCTAGAGATTAGAAAGGTTTTATTTATATGAAGTGTATCTGCATTTGCGTGGAGGGAGAGGGGGAAATCATTTTTAAATTCTCAGTACACCTTACTGAGGTTTGAACCTCGATATCCCCGTCATTGGCAGTCTAGTCTATTGTGGGGGTAGCGCGTTAGACCATGTGTCCAGCGAAGCGGGGGATTTGGACTTAGATAAAGGACGTATGTATAATATACATTCTGTAGTCAACCAATATTCCAGCATTAAAATTTACAACCAGCTCAGGTTAATTGGAGGGTTAGTTTACCTCTAAATTTAGATTAAATAAACGACGCTGAGTCGCGCAAATAAGAACACTATATACAACAAAACGTAAGAGTGCTTAATTACGAGATGATCCGTTAATTAATTAATATACTAGTGTTAAGAGTACTCGATTTCTCATGGAAATTGTAAGTATACCCTTTTGGTAGGAAGGACAGTTTAGAAAAAAAAAAGACAACTTTTTGTGGCCAACATTGCTAACATTTTATTATTTTATTATTAATACTATGTTATTGTATAAGAATTGATAAAATCTATAAAATTTGACAAGCATATTACTTGACGTATGAATACATTAAAATTGTTTTGATAACATTTGTAGCTGGCAGATAGTATTCTTCCTACCAAAATCTTACAATAGTACCATGTTGTTTGCTATGTTATTTAATTTTATAAATGTTTATTTAATAATTTTTGCATAATTATTTATTTGGAAAAAGGGTTTGTTTCTACAACAGTTTATTGAATATACCTATTAATTTTTATCTCCCGTTTTATTTAATTAATTAATAATCACCCAAACATAAAAAATTACCCAAATACGATGGATGACAATTATTGGTATGATTCTAATGGGTTTTTCTAATGTAAATAGGGACCAGTTAAGAGTTTGTTTTTTACAGCTGTTTGATTTTCAGTTAGTTGAATATGTAAATGAAATGTGTTTAACTCAATATAAGGTTAAATAATAGTCAAAAACTATGCAATGCTCAATTCTTTGCCACAAAATCTTATATAACGGACAAGAAACATATTGTAGTTTGGATTTTCGATTTATAATAATTCATAGGTGTAAACTCAGAGGAATATAACTTTTACAGTACTGGTGACCTGGTGGTCTAGGGGTAAGGTGTCAGACTTCTGTGCTGGAGATCCGGTGCTCAATCCTCGGTCCCGGCACAGATTTATCTGATTGCCAAACCCTTCCTTAAGACGTGTATTAATCACAGCTTGTGAATGTGAGGAATGCCAGTGCCTCCACCGTGGTTCGGATTCCACGTTAAACTGTAGGTCCTCCATTTCATCTCACAATTACCCTACCATCACACATTAGCGTAAGTGCGTATAACCCGAACGGGTAGTAAGAGCGCGGTGCTAATAATAATAATAATAATAATAATAATAATAATAATAATAATTATAACTTTTACAGTAAATACTAGAACTAATTATTTGTTTACTTCCTATTTAGAATATCTCTCAGTAGTTATGATATGAAAACTATATTCTTTATGTATACAAACATTCTAAAGGCAAATTCAACGGCAAAAAACACACATCCTATTATATCATAGTACCACTCTTCTCTTTCAGAGAAAATTAATATGTTCCATTTTTAATCTTTTAAATCCAACTACTTTATACAAAAGCTTAAACCCCCTCAAACGAAACCAAAATCCTTATGAGTTCCGGAGAGAAACAAAAATATTCACACAAAGAATAAAAACCCAAACATATAAATGTAATGTTTACTTTATCTCTGAATAGTCCAGGGGATAAAAAAGTAGGGACAGTACACCATCTGGTAACTTTGATTAATTTGCAAAATGTCGTATGAAATAATACAAATTAGCTCTAGTGTGTGTTTTGCGAGTGTGCGTGCCTAGTGAAGGCCTTGAGAGGGGAAGGATAGTAGGGGTCGTATTGCGATGGTGACGTCATTAATCAAACTACCCTCGTACCCCTTTTCCGTATAACTACCGTCTCTCTCGCCCCCCCTCCCCACCCCCCTCTAGCCATCGTAGTACAAGAGTTGAGTAGTGGTAATGTAGCTTATTTTAATCCGCGTCCTGTGTCTCCCTACATTTTGTGTTAAGCCCTTGGTCGCCGCATCGACAAAACCACGACAGCCCGTCTGCCGGATGGGGCCTCACTATACAACACAAGGTCTTGAAAAGTAAACATTTGGCCACTTTTCAAAAGCCAAACTAAACATGCTCCCCTCCGTCATCCACTTCCCATATTGGAGAAAAATATGCTCTAAATTTTGTTTAGTATATCTTCAAGAAATCATATTTGTATTTTATGTTATTGTTATGTCAATCTTTACTTAAAAAAAATTATCATCACGTCTTACTATCAGTTCGGGTTATAGGCTTATGTACTAATTACGCTAATGGGTAAAGTGATTAGGAGGGCTATATTTATAGGAAGTGTACCCAAATTTGCGTGTAGGAGAAAGTAGAAAACCATTTTGGAAAAACCACGCCAGTACACCCGACCGAGATTAGAATCTCAATCTCCCCGCCATCGGCAGTCTAGTATACTTCGTGGGTAACACATTAGAACATGTGGCAACCGAAGCAGGTTTTTAATAATTAAAATTGAATATAACATCAAACATGTATAAATGTACACGCGAGTACTATTTATTTATTTTCCTTAAAAGTGTTTAAATAATTCAAAATAATTCTAAAATGAATTTGTATGTTTAATATTTACTTAGATTTAATATATAAATAAGACAATACCAGCTTCGGTGGCCATATGATATAAGACGTCACTCTCACAATAGACTAGACTGCTGATGACTGGGAGATCGTGGTTTGATCCCTGTCGAATATACTGAGGTGNTTTGTCCTCTAAATTCAACCTATCTCATCTCTAATCCAATAGTGTGAATGGGTGGCTGGAGTTTAAATCCCAGATGAGAAAAAACTTCCCATATAAATTTCCCTTTTATTTCACACTAATGAGAGCTCATCCTATATACGTTATTTTTCTCATCCCTAAAACTTTGATTAATACTCTAACATTAATTAAATTAGCCAATCAAAAATTTAAAATAATTGCTTAAGAGGGCTGTATGATAGAGCACTCTTTAATATTGTTTTCAACAAAATATAAGCGAAAACTACTTGCAGGTTTCTGACAAGTTAATAAATTTAGATTTTGTCTTAAAAGTTATTTTATTTTTAACTCACTAATGATTTACGTGGGACATTGTACTTCTGAGATTAAAGCAAAAGGTTAGAAACCTATATCTAGCCTTCCTCTATCAAATAAAGTCATGTTTTGATAGGTTCACAACAGAAGCTTCTAAGATAATGTGCGATTGTTTTATAGGGTTTTATAAGAGCTATCACACGTTTTAAAAAACAATTTAAACTTATAGTTTAAACTTTTAACTGGTCAAAACTCTCGCCTATATTTTGGGAAAAAATAAATAAAAACACTTAATCAATAATTCGGGATTTCTAAACGTCTGCAACAATTTTCTTTATAGAGTTAATATTATTGTACCGTACAGTACATAATTTAAAAGGTTGCCATGTCTCTCGTAAGTTAAGGGCTAATTTATTTAGTTTTATTGTAAAATATAAAGGTGAAATTTTGTTTTAAGTTAAGTCTGTAGAAGAATACCGTTTAATTTTAAACCATAAAAATGCCCACATAATTATTAAGAATAGAACAATCACTGCCATGGAATAAAGGAAAACAAATTGGCCTTAGGAAAATAAATTTTTCTATCTTATTCAACGGCAATGGTATTTAATTACTTAATAAATGAGGTTTTATTGTATTCAAAGGAAACTATTTTATTATTTCATCAACTCATATAAGCAATTATTTGTTTTATAAAAGCTATAAAAATAAAAGTCTTTATTTAGCGTGAGTAAGCCGGACGTATTAAATTGCCCGAGAGAAAAAAAAATTGTTTTTAAATTTTTTTTTGTTAAATGAGTTATCTGATTTTCGTCCCCGGAAGCTTCAATTTGTTATTACTTGAAGAGGAGGTATCCTGTTTCTGTTAATTTTGGGGTAAGACATGTGTCTACCGCACAATAATTCACCCTTGCACCGCTTCAGAACGTGAGCTACGCTTTTCATCTGTCAACTGTTTGTTCGCTGGCAAAGCAGCAAAGGCAACTCCCCGGAGATTTGTTAGGGAGAAAGAGTAGTGAGGTTCCCTTGAAAACCACGCTCCTACAGTGTAAACTAGGCTAGAGGGAATATACAAGATAAACATGATTAATAAATATTCTTTACCATTCTACTCGTAACCTTCTTCTCGGGCGAACACTTTATACTTTTTTTGTATATTGTTTTTTATGTTTCTTTTTTTACTTGACTTCTTTCAGAGTCGAAAAATTAGAACATATTTATTTAAACGTTTCTTGTAGAAATACACTATAAGGCAAGCCAGATTTTTTTTTATAAGAAAATACGCCTAGTTTTTTATTCTTAGATGTATTAATCATAAACATTTAAAAAATACAAGTAGAAGTGGTTAGATAAAGGAATGTGAGCTACCTATTTCCAATAGGGGTAAGGGGGTCGGTCATACATAACTAAAAAAGCCTTAAGATAAAATAAAGCGTAAATATTTTGTAGTTTTTAAAATATTTCACAGTCAATTCTTGAATAGTAATATATTTTTAAAATCCTGGATTTAATATAAGTTAATTTTAAAAATTGGTAGGTTTACGTTATTGTTAAGATTTATGATAATATAATAAAAACAATTTGTGATGTGTGAGGGATGGAATTCGCACCAAAAATTGATGGACCCCTCTTAATGGGATGTCTATAATATCATTTCCTGATGTGTGTATGACTCTCCACACCCTTCAGATACCTCTAGATGACCTATAAAGATGAAACTTTGGACGCTTATTGCGTCTTCTCTCACGCTTTAAGTTATAATCACGTGACAGTAATTCTTATTGGACACAAGAGTGGACTATGTGGCATTGGAAGAAGAAAAATGTTTTACAAAGACGGTGCGAATCATAACTGACAACCAACAGTAATCTAGGTCTTACTACCCGTTCGGGTTATACGCACTTACGCTAATGTGTAACGGTAGGGTTATTGTGAGATGAAATGGAGGACCTACAGTTTAACGTGGAATCCGAACCACGGTAGAGGCCTGTCATTCCTCACATTCACAAGTTGTGATTAATACACGTCTTGTCAGAGGTGAAGGAAGGGTTTGGCAATCAGATAAATCTGTGCCGGTACCGAGGATTGAACCCCGGACCCTCAGCACAGAAGTCTGACACCTTACCCCTAGACCACCAGGTCACCTGCTGAGATTATCAATTTGAAAAGCTGTAATCAAAATAAAGATTTTTTTGATATAATTTTATATATAACTATACATTTTTTTAGTGCCACGACTTACTATCCATTCAGTTTATATGCTTATGTAATATTCACGATAATGTGTTAGGGACTAAGAAGGTTGAATTTAGAAGAAGTATAGCGGTAATTTGGTGAAGGTAGAGTGTAAAACTATTTAGGGAAAACTACCCTCACTAAACGCGACCGGTATTCAAACCTCAATCTCTTCAATATACACAGTCCAGTCCATTGCGAGAGTGAAGCCTTAGACCATTAGACCACCGAAACTAGACATTTTATATTGAATTAGTATTAGTACTTTCAAAATTATGATTATTAAAAATTAAGGTAGTGCTTAGATATGAGGGGGATTGGAGTGGAAATAAGGTATTTTTATTTTATTTATTTACTATACTCCTACTGGGTTTCTAAATTTATCATTGAATATAATTTTACAATAATAAATATAAATTTCTCATAATGAGGCGTGTGTAAAAGGATGTGCTTGTTTCCGGTTTCTGTTGCTGGCAGTATTGACGTCCACATCGATGCGAGTCATTTTCATGCGCAAGGATTTCGACAATAAATGTAGTTTGCTTCAATATTAGGTTTCTATACCTACTAGAAACTAAAATCCAACTTCATGGATTTACAAAGATGAGAAAGGTAGCAATGCTTTTAAATCTTCAGTAGAAATAGTTGGATGCCTTTTTTAAACATACATAAAATCAATCAAAACTCCATTGATTTTTTGCAGTCAAAATTAATTTTTAACGAGTTATCTTTGAACAGATCGATAAATTCTTCATTTGCCTTTTTTAAAATCTTTTTTAATTTCCCCCTTCAATATGATTTTTTTATTTTTAAATAATTATTAATTGTTCACAAATTTTCATGACCAACCAAAAGATCGGTTAGTGACCCAATAGTGGACTTGGAAACCACTACTCTAAGGGGTAAGGTATGGTAAAATTACCTAGGATAAAATGCAACAGCGTAGGTTTGTTAAGAGGATTGCAAAATCACAATTATAGAACAAAAATGGAAGATTATTCTTAGTACACCCGACTAAAATTCGAACTTCTACCGCCAGTTTATAGCAAACCTGACACCATAGACTATGGGACCATGAAACCATATTAAAACTTTCGGGGGAAAATTTGTAACAGTTATGGCTCAGAATTTTATTAACCTATCTTATTTCATGGGAAAATTATAATCTTTATTTAGTAAGACTTTATCTAACTAATTATTAATATGTTATAACATAAGCATTATTATAAACCAGTGCGTAGTAATTGTTTTAAACACTGTCACTTATTACACCAAGATCAAAGTAGATTTAAATTTCTTTAGTAAAGTGTCAGTATTAAACTAATAGTTTCTTGTAATAAATAATTTTTAAATTCCTCACAGCAAAAAGACATAAATAAATTTTAATAAAAGATAAAGTCATTACTACAAGTTGTATTTAGTACATAATTTTTTTTAGCAAATCTTTTTTTTAAATTGAATTATTAAACTAGTGATCAAATATGTATTCGATTAAGTACCAACATTTTAACCAAATATAATAATGAATGTATAATTTTAAATGTAAACAAAATTATTTGATAAAAACTGTAAGTGCTATCGAATCCCTGACAATTCAGAGTAAGTTAAATATGGATCATTATTAGGTATACTCTCGCAATTCTGATATTAGAATTCATCTTTCTATATTGATTAATTCAATCCAACACTTTAGCTCTGTTGGTAGCGTGTCTGTCTACTGAGCTAAGGGTCACAGGCCCCATTCCTGGCATGGCCGAAAAATGTATCTTTGGTGAAATGTGGGTTTAACCTTTCATAGTGATGAATTAACGGACTGTCCTAGTCTTAAGTTAGATTATGAGGCATCTTAAGCTATTACAAGCCTAGCAAGCCGGTAGAAGAAAAATATGGTTTGAATAAAAAAGTGACCTAGACCACAGGCTGGAAACAGCAACGGCTGTAAAAACAAAAGATTAATCCATTGTTTTATCATAATCGTTCACACTATTTATAAAATGCAAATTAACAAGTAATTTAAATGAACATTTCTAAGTTCCTGTACAAATTCATGTCCTTCACATCAGATATGGGTAGTTTATATCCTCAACTCTCCAGTTATCATCCCAAAAGATATTTCCATATTAAAGTTCCATTACACTAAAATCTCGGTTGGCACCTCATTAAATCTGCTATATCTGACGTGGAATGATTAGATTGAAACATAATTAGAGAACTTTTAACTCTGATTTACACCGCGATAAAATATAAACATCTTGAGTAACCTACGGCAATATGTAGCGTGGATCTCCCTTCAACGTCACACCTTCCCGACATTTTGAAATTACCTACCAGACTTCCGGGAATATTTGCTTGAAACATTGTAATGTGATAATGTCAGTGATACTACAAGGTTTTGAACTATGTCATATGACATTTTGCACCTTAGCTGATTGCTTTGCAAAAGTAGATTATTTTAAAAGCAGCTATAAACCGATGTTCTCATTAAACATCTTCAAATATATTTGAAAATCTAGAATGTATGCATAAGTTACATATCAATTAAGTTAGAATGTTAGTGATGAGTAAAGCAGATTTTAAAGGAAATGTATCCACATTTGTGTGGAGGTAGAGTAGGTAAACCTCTTAGGGAAAACCACATTCAGTAGATCCAACCGGTATCTGAACCATGATCCACCCGTCACCAGCAATCAAGCCTAATGCGTGATAAATGCGTTAGACCATTTGTCGCATATGTTAGTTGATTTCCCGTTAAGCTTGATTTATGCTTTTAAACAAATTTAGAATAATACGTTGTTGCAACGTTGCACGTAATCCCCCACATCGGTGGTCACATTGTCTAAATCGTCACTCTAGCAATATATTGTTAGTCGGGTTCCTAGCTAGGTGGATTGAGAGTATTTTTTACCAAATGTTTTCTCACTCTAACTAAAAGCAAACGTGCGTGAATTTTCTATAAATTATATAATTATCAATTCAAGACCATTAGTATAAATATACTGATATCTCGGAAGGCAGTAATATCTGATGCACAAACAAACTATTGAATAATTACTATCCTATTATATCATCACTATTATTATTCTGATACTTTACGTAAACCTTATGAAAAAATTTATTATAAATCAACAAATGCCTTACGATATATGAATTTTCCATACCATATCGGGGTTCGAACCAGGAAAACTTATCTCAATATGTAGACACCCTACTTACAGAACTAAAGTTTACTACTCTACATTTGAAGGCGCTTATGAAACAGTAAACGAATGCTGAAGAGGTTAAGACATTTTGAGTTATAACTTAGTTTTTTTAAAAGCATATGGCATAGTTGACCGCGAGGAATGGAATATCTAATTTGGTCGACGTGTATGTAGACTTTTAAGTTTTATCATTTCTGTGGGAATAGAACGTTTTCCAAGGTAGACCGTGGGGGTTGTCTACACGTCATAACTGCAATGATGTAACATGATTATACTGATTATGAAGGTGTGTAACCGGTTTAAATGTTAAACTTAACTTAAGCCTAACTAACCAGAACATGGCCACCATAATAAAAGTTCCCTTTATGGCAAAAGTGCCTATGGCACCGTCTGGAATCGAACTAGAACTAGAACTAGAGCAAGAGACAGGTCAACTTTAAGTGACCAAAGAAGATTAATAAAATATATATTACGATAATATGTCATAAATAATAGTAGATATAGCTTTTGTATTTTCGTTTACTGAGAAAAACACTGCTAAAATATATTGTGGAGGAAATAAAAAGTATTGAAACAATGTTACTTTACACATCCTTTAAAAGGCACAGTAACACATCCCCTGGATCAACGTGAGTATTCGGGGTTAAATATTTCACGCACAAGCAAATATATTCTTCACTTCAAGTTCTGCCATGCATTCTTCAAACAGAAACTTGTTACTTTAGCTGGCTGACTTTTTGGACGGATAACCCTGAAAGCGATGCTGTGCTCTGAAACGTTCCATATTTCAGGTGTCTACCATTTTCAACGTCATTTACTTGAAGTGACAAGAAACCCTTGAGAATTATTCATTTTCTACCTCCTCTATACACGCCACGTCATGGAAGAACGAAAACAAGATATTGACCCTCTTAGATATCGAATAAACAATATTTATGCAGTTACAGAAGTTACAGAAATAAAATTCAAATTGGAATATGATAAACCATTATAATTATTGATAGTATTCAAAGTCATCTAAAAGAGTCTCCGAGATTTCATAACGAAATATTCATAGAAAAAATTAAATAATATTTTATAACTGACTTGAATAGTAGACATAAAAAAAACTTGAAGTGTTGCAAAGTTGTTAAATAGTTCAAAGCAAAAATTACGTAAATCGATCAAATATGTCTGAAGATATTTAATCATGGAATACTTCTATCAACAAACGTGTATTTAAAATGTATGCTATCCTTATTCACTAAGTAGCCTATCAGAACTGTCATATAAATATTTTTAAATTCCCAGTATACTTGAAATTATATAAATACATTAAACCACATTGAGTTGAAAAATCATCGAAATACTCAATGAAGTGAGAAATGACCCCTCTGAATCAGATAATTTAGAGCTATATCCGTACAATTTTTATATTAGTTTGTCATTTGCGTGATGACACATTCAGTTGGTTCAGAAACCACATAATAAATATCAATAAAATTGTTTTTATTACCCTGCGTTCGTGAAATAAAAGATATTTTATCTTATATTTGTATAATGACACTCTCTAGTTCAGTATATATGTAGAATATCTATATTTTTACTAATATAACTTTTGTATTCATTTAATCATTATCAAAAACACTACCCGCTTTGGTGGCAGGATGGTCTAAAACGCCACTCTCGTTTTAGGTTATACTGCCGGAGACCAGGAAATCGGGATTCAATCCCGGTCGGGTGACTGCGGGTGATTTTCCCTTAATGGGTTTCCACTTTTCCTTCATGTAAATTCGAGTGAACTTCCTCTAAATTAAACCTTTTTAATTCCTAGTGCATTAGTGTAAAGTAGGCTACATAGGAGTATAACCCGAACGGTTGGTAAGAGGTGGTACTAAGAAAAAAAACATTCTATTTTATTAATGTGTGTATTTGTTTATTGGGTTACAAATTTAAAAAATAACTATATATGCCTCTATAATATGATAAAATAAATGGTTAAGAATATTTATATTATATTCTCTTGTTTCTTATATGTGTATAAAAATATATATAGTTATATGGTGAGTTCTCAAAAATAGTGCTTTATTGTAAGTGGTTGACACTGTGCTTTTAGCATAATAACAGCTGATGTACACCCACGCCAGTCTTGTTTGCTAGTGATGGAAGGGTCGATGTTCGAATCACAACTGGGTGTACTAAGGAGAGTTTTTACTAATAATTTTCAAATCGCAATCCTTCCACGCAAATGATAGTACATTTTCAATCAATTATACCTTCCTCATACCTACCCCATTAAGGTGTTATATGGGTATATGTATACAAATCAAACGGATGGTGCGACAAATTATGAAAAAAGGAATTGCCTTACAAATACACGTGATCTAGAATTTAATAGATGTACATTTAGATACCACATTATGATAGTGTTACCAAATACGAGGTGAAATAAAAAGAGCACACAACTTTTGTTGTTTTTATTTATTTACAATAAACACACCATAAAAATCTTTCTCAGATAGAATATACTTATGCTTTGTTATATCGGATTATGTTATAAGAATTATGATAACCGATTTTTTTTTATTGGAGAAAATTATATTTAGAGGTAAAAAGATTTTGAGCCTTATTCAATCGACACAAAGTTTTATGAAACAAATTTTCCTTTATTATACTGTGACCAAATTGACAGAAAAAATGTTGAAACTAATTAGTTATATTATAGGTCTACATAAAAAATCAAAATAATCTTTTTTATATAAAATCACATTAATATTATTTTAAAAAACTAAGAAATATATATATATATTTTAATATTTTTGTTTGTAAAATATTGTTCATGGAAATTGAACTATCGGGACATCATTAATGAATTTCAATAGGTAGGCTATTTGCCCTCATAATAAACAACTTACTATCTATCTAGGGCATTAGGAACTCGAAAGTTCATTGCCGCACTTGCTAATGTATGCTTCCTCTCCCCCTATCTTGAGCTAGTTCTATCCAGTCCACCTCATTACACCCTATCTCTTTCAGGTACATTCTAATGTTATCCTCCCATCTACGTCTAGGTCTTCCCAATGGGTTGTCACCCAATACTCTGAACACCGTTCTAGATTCTACCAGACTTAATTAACCTAATAATGTATTTTATATATATTAAATCAATTCATGGTGATTTGTAAACTGTATAGAGCTTACAGACACACAAAGAAACCAAAGGATGGATTTACTCTACTTTTTTGACATCGAATTTGAAGTTCAAATAAATCACAATTTTTATATGCATATAGAGTTTCAGATTTCTTTTTGATAATTTTTATTTTCTCGCTTCCCTAAAGTTAGAGAAAATATTGTGATCGTACAAAAATCGAACTCAAGTTTAAATGAATTTCGACGTTTCTTAACCCCCAGAATCCGAAAAAGTTGTTTTCGAATTTCCGTCTGTCTGTCTATACCTCGGAGTAGAGCCTAAACTATTTTACTGATCGGGTTAAGATTTGGTATATAGGGTTTTCATAGGGTTGCCCCGAGGGATTTTTGGAATTGGATATCTAACCCTAAAATAAGGGTAGTTTACTGAAGGGCGAAAAGAGAACAAATCAATTTTCTCAAAATCGGCTCTAACGATTTTGATTAATAAAAAACATTATAAATGGTAATAAGGAACGAATATACAATACAAGATTAATTCAATTTTAATAGAATGGGGATTGGTATCTGTGTCAAGTAGATACAATTTTAGAAATAACAAATGCATAAATATGAAATCTATACGAACATTAAAACAAGATTTATAAGAAGTTTTACCACTTCATTAAAAGTCAAGTTAAAACACAAAGAATAAATTTATATATGTGATAGCTATGTGAGCAACAAGATATGTTATAATGAGAATTTTGGTACTTAGTCACAAGAAAAGGTTTTACATTACTATTGTAAACAATGATAAAATATTCTAAACATTACGATTATAAAATTATTAAAATGTTGTTATCATGTATAAAATGTTAATAGCAAACTATTTAAATGACTAGATATGGTTGAAAAGATATCAACATGGTATGTTTGAATAAATAAATGTTTTGATTAATTTGTTTAAAATTGAATTAATACATAATTATTTAATCCCTTGTTCCTTGTAAACTTTCCATAAGTGGAATGAGCTTCTTTGTCTACATGTTTCAATGCACAATCGGCATCATCTTCAGGACATGTTGCAGAATAAATGTTGAGTTCCTTATTGATGGAGTTTCCATTTTCCATAACATAACTTGTTGCTCACATAGGTATCTCATACATAAATTTATTCTTCATGTTTTAACTTGACTTTTTTGAAGTGGTAAAACTTCTTATAAATCTTATGTTAATGTTCGTATAGATTTCATATTTATGCATTTGTCATTTCTAAAATTGTATCTACTTGACACAGATACCAATCCCCATTCTATTAAAATTGAATTAATCTTGTATTGATTTTGATTAAGTTTATTTTCTAAACATTCATTAATATTTCAAACAAAATGGCTATTCTCAATTTTTCCTCTAAATGATTTTAAGGGTTCCGGTCTGATGCGTAAAATCTCATATATTTTTTTATCATATCTCCGTAACTCTTTGATATATGAAATTAATCATCATTGCAAATATGTAGGTATATTTATAATACAAATCTATTTCCTGAAACATATTTTTATAAAACCAATAATTTTTTAGCTATACGCAAATATATACATTTTTTAACTCTTCGAACACCAAAGGTAAATTATAGTGACCGTAAAAAGAAATCTAACCCTAGATGTTGATAAATGTCAACGTTTCATGACACCCCCTAACCCTAAAAAGTGGTTTGTCTGTGTGTCTGTTTAACGCTAAAATTAAGAATAGGTAGTTTAATAAAGGACGAAAAGAGAAAAATGGATTTTATCAAAATCGGCTCTAACGATTTTAACTAAAATTCGTATCCAGGTATTGATTAAGATTATAAATAAAATGGATATTTTTATTTTCCCATAAAAATGAACTTAGGGTACTTTACAGAAGCGGAAATCTCCATATCTCCGCAACTATATTTAGATACTAAATAACTTATCATAGCAAAATTGTAGTGCTATTAAAAATAAAAAACTTTTATTTGAAATATATTGTTATAAAACCAATAGATTCTGGGATATTGTCAAATATATTGATACATTTTGTAAGCTCTAGTTGTGAAGAGATACTACTTAAGTTCTAACGCAATACATTTCTAATCCTATAGAGTAAGTAAATATTAGTAAGTCTCTCAAATTTAATGTTCTTTTTCCTTTAACCTCTCAGGTTTGTACATCAATTATCTAGCTATATCATTTTAGACTCAATAGCCAATATTTACCTATTTTATTGGTCAATATTTATAAATGAGAAATTTAATATCAATGCGATAACCATAAGATGTGCAACCCCTAATAAAATGTCGAAAACTTAATCGGAAGTTTAAATTTGAATATAAAGTGTTAACCCTTGTGGGCCCAATTTCGACTATTTTTATTGGTTCAAAAATAAAAATGAGGACTTTAATTAAAATTAAAATTAAAATTATAAAATTTAAAATCGGGTGTCAAAAAAGTCTTACGTAAGTATAGTGCAATTTTTGCTCGGGTTTGTTAATACATGATTATTATTTCGTTTCACATATATTAAGAGTTTTGATTAAATATCTACATTTTTAAACAATGGAGTGAGAAAGTCCGTGTGTAGTTTTGTAACATTTATTTTAAGTGGGTTTTAAATGTAATTTGGAGCTATTGATTTTAATTTACCAATGCATATCGGCATGAATCCACTGAGTGGGAAAAGATAACACCAAGATGAGTTATATTAAAACAAATTATAAGGGGTGTGCAATATAAAATATATTCCTTATGTGAAGGATTATTGTATGACAGTTTTTAGCCAGCTTGGTTGTCGCCTTGTATACTCTGCTTACGCTGAAAAGCATGAGTATTTTTTATCACTGCATATTAATTATCAATAATTAATATAATAATTAATAATTAAACTCTGGGGGATAAATGATGCTTTAAAATGTTGAAGTTAAAGGACAAATCACTTTTACTTTTACTTATTAACTCACAACAAACTTTGTATCTTTGAAACATATCGTAGAAAGAATAAAACTTTGATTAATTGCACACATATTTGAAATGTCTCACTAAATATTACGTATTTATAAATATATATCTTTTGGACAGCTACTATCAAGCATGTTAACACTGACTAGTGATTAAATTAAATCTATAACTTAATCATAAATAAATTCAGATATGTCCACATAAAATATTATAGTGCACTTAGTGTTTTTTTCTAAGCCTTTCTCTTTAACTCTAAGCACTTATTGAATAGTTTGAAAATTAATGGTTGTGCTATGTGACAACAGCACAAATCATATCTTCAACTTCAGCATCGACTTTTCTTCGCGTGTTTCAAATCTCTTCACTTCAACTTCACTTGGCATTTAGAAAGAGATCCTGCTAAATGGTTTACATTAGATTTCTGATGACTCTGTAAAAATAAAACAAAATAATGGCAAACGTGTTTAAGATTGAATTTATCAGAACAATGTTTTACTCAATTAGTTTTCAGTGTAGTGATATCACTTGATCTACAAATTAACATTTTTGTTCCCCTATCTCAGGTACTGAAGTTCCCCCAAACCTTATTTTTAGATGTGAGACAGATTTGTTTCTGCACATGAAGTAGGGGGGAACCAGGCAGAATAACAACAATAACAGCCACCTGCGTCTCTTGTGATTCTCAGATCTTACTTAACCTTATTGAGACTTGTATTGCAAGTTTACGCACTTGGGGTAATTTATAGTCCTTAGGAGACTGTAATAAGTCATACAAGGAGGTTGGGGAGAGGGGGATGAATGTAGTGGCTGGAAACCGGGCTTGTGTACTAATGGGGTGTAATCTGCAAAGCTCATTATAGCATGCTAGTGAACTATGAGGCAATTTGTGAAAGTAAAAAAAATAAATATATCAGAGGTATAGTAGATCTGCCAGTTAAAGAACCTTTCCTTTTTAAGTTAAAAAAGCTAACATAACTAATCATGGGATGAAATATGACTTCTTTTTTTTTTATGAAATATCACTTTTGCAGATGGTGTCAATTTCAACTTCATTTGGCGATTTCTTTCCTCAATGTTGACAATCACACAGTAATCACACAGTCATTTTTTTACTGTCAAGCCCGGAATATGGTCCAGGGTCAATTTGGAGCTTTCATTAAATCGTTTTAATAACAGATTATTTATATTATATAGTATCAAATTATAGTACAAAGTTTTGTTTTCACCGCGTCTCACCATGTTGGGCCTAACCGTATGACGCAATCACACTAAAGTAATAAAAATAGATTAAGGTATAATTTAAAGGAAAAGTACCTGCATTTGCGTAGAACAAGAGTGGTAAGACATTTAGGAAATACCTAATTTCAATATACCCGTCAAGGATTGAAACCTTTATTTTTCCGAAACCTGCAAACTATACATACTAGACAACATATCAAGTTCGTGATGGTTTTTGTTAGTAAATATTCTGAAAATCGTTAGTATATTGGTTTAGGGGAAATGATAGTGTCAATTTATTCTTACCAGCATCAGTTGGTTAGTCAGTCAAAGACGTTGATCTCGTCGTATCTGGTATTCAGATAATTGTTAGGCCAAGATTCGAATCCTTGACGGATGGTAGGTTTTACTAACAATTTCACTAATTTTTCACTATTATTTCCACTAGAATTAACTTTAGTACACTTCTTCTTAACCTTCTCTTCTGTATTCCTCTCCCCCTAACTATCCAGCTAATCCTCCAACTTCCTCTCCAACCTCCTTTCATCCTTTCACTACACCTTCACCTCCAACTTACTTTCCAAGTTTCTCTCCACCATTCCCTTCACCCCCAACTTACTTTCCAAGTTTCTCTCCACCATTCCCTTCACCTTCCTCTCCAGCTTCCCCTCTAAATTCCTTTATCCTCCCTCTACTTCATTCTCTTCAATATTCTCTTCAACGTCTTTCCACTTTAATCTCTATCTTCCTCTTCAACTTCCCTTTGACAACCCCTTTACCTTCTGCTCCACCTCTACCTTCACCTTCCTATTCCATTTCCTCTCCAACTTTCTCTTCACTCTTATCTCTGACTTCTTCTCCATCTTCCTATCCAACTGTCATTCTTCATTCCTCTCCAAACTGAGCGCATATTATTGAAACACTCATTTATCTTCAAAATACTTAAATGAAATCCACGTGAGGGCGCAACCCCTGACAACGCGATGCATGGTGACTCTTGGAACATAACAGTCCTGAGGTGATGTATGGGTGGGTCACATCCCGCCATCGTTCATTCTTCTCTTCACCGTAACAATACCTTTCGTTACGGTCCTTTTATTAAGTTGACGGCGCCAAGTCAAAACAATTAGTTCTACGGCTCTACGGCCGCTGTGTGAGGAGAGCGCTCTTGGAGAGGTGGGGGGAACGGGGTAGAAGCTATTTAGGGGGCGGGGGATTTATTAGGAATAAAACTGGGAATCCCAAAACAAGGCAAGGAATATTAAATAATAGGTAATGTTAATTTATGGAATAAAATATGATATTACTTTTTCATCGTAATTCACAGGATAATTTTTATAATGAGCTTCGTTTGAGAATCGCAAATTCTCGTTCTAAAGTCACGTTTGCTTACTAAGGCGTTTAACATTTCAGAACAAAATGTTAACTAACGTATTATTTGTTGTGTTTGCTAATCAAAATATAGCATTGTCTTTGTGATTAATTTTTTGTAAACTATTTAAAATGTAATTGTTTTATTATATGCATAAAACTTAAAACCAATTAATTAAAACTGTAAAAATAAAACTGTCTGGAAAGGCCGGCTTTTTTTAATAAATAAATCTATAGATTTCAACCAAACCAATTAATGAAGCAGCTGTCGCTTAAGACACTATGTTTTTGCTTTAATTTTGTTATTGATTTCATTAATACATTTGCTATGTATGTAAAATTAGGCTATTTATTAATTAAAATAAGAGAATCTATCAAGTTTTTCTTTCAAAATAAATTTATGTATACTTTATGAAATTAAAATGCTTGGAAAAAAAAGTGATACGATGTAAAAGTTGAGGAAGAGTATACTCGTTGGAAATTTTGTTTGAGGCAGACTAGTAGGCCTATTTTGAAGAGAAAAAAACCCGGATATTCAGCAAAATTAATAAATAATTATATTTTATCATGAATAATTTTACCATAGGCCTATAGGTTACGTTAGTTTCTTAGCCTCTCTACGACATTTTGATTATAATATCAACCAACCTAACAAAACTTAACCTTTAATTATTGGTAAAAGCATTTTATGCTGGGCTTTGTTTGTTAAAATGTATAATTCTGTCTTAAGAGTGGATAAAGTGAGTTTTAGGTAATTTAATAATAGTTTTATTAGATGAATTGTAAAATTTTAAACAAAAAAAAAAATGCAATTGTGGAGTACTTTCTCTTTTTGTAAGGCTGAAAACGGGCTTTGGATCATAGATATTGATCATGTCCAGGGTTTAGCCTTGTAAATAACTAATAGTAATTGAGAACACCACTTTAACTGGGAGCGGCCTACGTCTCAAAATAAAGGGGATGACAAGTTCTGCAGTTGCCGAATTAACTGTCGGTTTAAACAATTCCCTGTTCAAATTTTGCATGGATTATCAATTTTTTTTTTAACTACTAGGAAGTTCCGTTGCATAGGTTCTGTTAAATATTTAAGTACCCAAGGAACATTATCTTACTCCCTATTTTTAAATTTAACTTTAGTGGCGGTATTCTTTAGGACGTAAAATTGTTTAAAAACTCTACTAGATGGTTGCCTTTTTCCCACTCATTGACTAATTTCAAACTAATGTAACAATGTGATATAATAATTTCATGTTTGCTAGACTGTGTTTGTAATGTGTTCGTCTTGCACGGGTGGGGCTGGATCGACCAAGAATGTTCCCGAATGATTGTATTGTTTGTACATTGGCATTCCTTGGCTATTGTAAGAATGCTCGCACAGGTGGTCTAGCGAATTTGTCTTTCTAAAAACCTCTGTTGCTAAGTGCTGGGGTGATGGCTCTGATTGGTGCAGGTTGTAGTGAGAGGAGGGGCCTTAAGGTTTCCGTGCGAATGTTCTTTTGTATTTTCGACAGATGTGATAAAATGGTGGAAGACACCGGACATGTGGTCCAGGAGAGTAAAGAAATCAATAAATTAAATCATGTATTAAATTGTGTTGTTCCATTTAATTATCATAATTAAAATAAATAATAACTAAATTTTATTATAAAGACGAGTACAACCACTATACGAGATAAAATTATAACAAATGGACATTCTTTCTAAAATAATAAATACCTTCTCCTTTACGTGTGCAACTTTGTAATTTCCTGGGAACAGAGTTTTTATTCAAAATATCAGTTAGGCTCAGCATATTTTAAAATGTTTCGTGAACTACAGAGTCGTTTGTGAATATTTACTCTGGCCCTTCTCTGATATTTTCTATCAAGCTGTATTTTCTCAGTTTTTCCATCAGTAAATTGTATTAACTAATATTGGAAGTTACTGTCAATTCTCGTTATATTATTTTCTAACTTGATAATTTTATACTCCTTATGCAACCGAGAGTATTTAATACTTGTATGGGTGATTGCTGTTTTGTGAACACGG
>CABFWB010000435.1:296363-306519 GCA_902151455.1 Timema bartmani | reverse complement strand
CTTAGATTTCGCGGTTACTTATAGGTAAAATGCGTTTTCTCTAAAATACATCGTGCACCCTTTGAGGTACGCGCACCACAATTTAAAATAACACTGCTTTTGATGATGCTAGCTGTATTATTATTTAGGAGATATTTAACGAGCATTTTCTGAACCGACTGATTATATCAGCACACGAGAATTTCTATGAACGAAAACGAAAAGGCCTACCAATTTTGACGGGAAAAGTATTTTCACATAACTTCCACGGTTCTTTAATCGACATGAAACCAACGGCTTTATTACCCCTCAGAAGAAAGTGCTACAGATTTTTTACTGTTCAAGAAATATCCGTCGACCTCAGCTGGGTTTGAACCCACGCACATTGCGCACCAAGGCGAGCACTTTACCTAAAGACCACCAATGCCAACTGATAGCTGTCTTTCTGGATTGTGAGAACAATTCATTTTAACGATAGTAATAATAATAATAATAATAACTAGTATAAACAGGACCTTTAATAATAGAGCCCTAAGGTAAAAATAAATTACAAAACCGTTTAAGTGGCTAGGTGGTTACAGTGATCGGCCACAAATCCAGGGGGCACTGATTACATTTTGGATGATACTATTTAAAAAAAATATTTTGTAAATGGATTGTTTTTTATTTAGCACCGCATCTTACTAACTGTTCGGGTTGCACCCCCCGGATAGTACAACAAAAATCAAACGCCAAACAATGGTGTGACCTTCGGTACTCTAATTTAGGCGTTACTGATACCAGTGAACATTTTTTGCCATATTTAAAAAAATATAAACAACATTGAAAAATTGTTATTTTAAAATGGATAAAACTATATATACATGTATTTAACTGATCTCAATTTCGCTCTTACCAGAGGAATCGTGCGTACATTCTCACTTTGATACGTTTTCTGGTTTGAACGCGATCTTTTATCCAATATCCCCGGTTAATCGGTCATGAGATTGACACTGATAGTTTTTACTTCCAAGTCCATGAATTTGAAACTAAACTGTCAAAAAAGGTTTGCACAGGTACCCTTGAAGTAAAATCCCTGCAAAGGTTAAATTTTGTACAATGTGGGGTGTAATGTATAACGTAGTGTACCTAGAAAACATATTTTTGAGTTTACAATAAATAGTCTACTATACATTATATTTACAGCAGTAATAAAATAACTGTCTAGTAAAATGTTTATAGTGCAGATAGCGTATGATAAAACTATCAAATTGAGCTACATAATTGAAACTGTTCATAATATTGTTTTTATTTTATAAAACATAATTAGTCACTTTTATATTAATTGAAAAAATAGGAATACATTAAGTAAGGTTTGAATTTAATTAACAGAAAGTGCAATGTAAAATAGTGCCCAAATTTAAATTAATGAGCTTGTTTTGTTCTTGTTTTGTAAAAAAATTACCCATGTACATAATTATCTACAAGTTCAGTTGTTACATTTTTTTCAAATAGTGTATTAATTTATTTTATTTGAATTATTTAACGTGCACTTTGCTGATGTAATCATTCGGTTTACACACGACTTATAAACCAACTTAAATCTAGAACAGACACAACACCCAGCCCCCCGACCGTTAATTCGTCACTGTGAAAGGGGAAACCTAGATTTCACCAATGATACATTTTTCGGCCGTGGCTGGAATCTAACCCGGGACCCTTAGCTGATTAGACAAACACGCTACCGATTTAGCTAAGGTGTTGGACGCTCTTAAGATCACATAGCCCGCTTCGGTGCCCGAATGGTCTAATACGTCACGCTCGCAGTAGACTAGACTACCGATGATGGGGAAATCGAGGTTCGAGTCTTGATCGGGTGTACTAAGGGTGGTTTTTCCAAAATAGTTTTCCACTCTCACTTCACTCAAAAGTGGGTACACTTCCTCTAAATATAACCTTCCCAATCCCTAAAAAACCACAAGCATAATTATCGCATAATCGTATAAACCGAATGGGTAGTAAAACGCGGTGCTAAAAAAATCATTCTCATCTCGTCTGGTTTGACGATGATGAGGTGGCCCGAGTTCGAATCTCGTTCGAATGTATTGATAATATTTCAGGGTTTGTTATAAAACCAAAACGTTGCTTTTAGATAAAGCCTGTTAATTTATAAGTGTTATATAAAGAATAGAAAAAGATATCAATTACGATGTTATAAATTTCCCTCTTAAATTTACACAAATATAAAGCTGAGCTAGAGTCAACATGTTTTCGATTAAAATCTGATTTCATTAGTTGAGAAATACAAATTCAAGTTATTTTTGCCAAACTAGACTTAAAAAAAAAAGAACAAACAAAAAAACTTGATCGATTATTCACGATACCAACAGACATATAATTTCCCTGAGGAATGTTGGACCTTACGGACATTGAACCAAGGTTGTCAAGTTGGTAGCCCCACCTTACACCTACACAAACAGGGGCAGGCACCGTGTTTGCAGTGTACAGTCCGATTTACGTAGGAAGAACCTTTTTACCGTATTATTAGTGTTATTTTATAGGTAATGATAATATCCATCAAAAGTGACAGCTGAAGGTCACATTACTTGACGTATGCATACATGACTTTTCTAGAATATGTCAGTAGGCCTATTGAGAGAATTGAAATTCAACCTTTTTTTTAACACCGCGTCTTACTACCCGTTCGGGTTATACGCTTATATACTAATGGTTTTTATGGATTTGGAAGGTTATATTCAGAGGAAGTGTACTTGCGTTTGCGTGAGGGTAGAGTGGGAAACCATTTTGGGGGGGAAAAAAACACCCTCAGTACACCCGACCAAGATTCGAACCTCGATCTCCCCGTCGTCGGCAGTCTAGTCTGCTGTGAGAGTAGCACATTCAGTCATTTTAAAGAATTTTTGAGTCATTTTTGAAATGTATTTTGAATAAATAGGCCTATACTTTCAAATCCCTTCAATATTTTATAAATCTATAAATACTAAAACATAAACTTTTGAATCACGCAGTTGTCCGAATGAGAAGATGACTGTAGGCAATGAAAGTGTTTGTTTGGTTGTAAAACACAGCTTCCTGGTGAGACACTGCAACTAGGCTTGAGAGGGTTGCTTTAGGAGGGGGTAGCTATTAGCTCTGAAACAGAGTTTACATATTCCTGGTTAGACACTGCAACTAGGCTTGAGAGGGTTGCTTTAGGAGGGGGTAGCTATTAGTCCTTAAACAGACAGTTGTAAATCAATATTATATTCAGCAGAATGCAAGAGTTTACTTGTTAATAGCCTCTCATTATATATATATATATTTTAGTTCCAGTTTGTAAAGCTCGTGTTTGATCAAGCCGTGTTCATTCACTGCGAGTTTTGGTTCATATTTTGTAGTACCTATTTGATAAATTTTAAGTAATTTTTCAAAATTATTAGGTCATTATATAAATAATTTTTTTGATTATTTTTTGCGTCATGAAATTCCAGGTCCTGGTAGTTATTAAATGGTGGAATATATTCTGGGGGGTAAAAAACATATAAATAATCCGTGAATACTTTCCGTTGTGTTTAGTAGTTCTTTATTAATCATGTAAGAGTTTTAAAAATAAATATACATCTCGCTCGTGCGCTTAGCTCCAATTATTTGGGGATTTTTCATGAAAGATTTAAAACAAGAAGCTTTTCAACGTTTTGTATTTCCGAGCTTTGCCTTTCTGTACAGTTTGAAGAAAAATCGCATAGAGGGAACATGCAGTGAATGGCTGTATTTTGAGAATCATAAATGTATCACTAAAACTAGTTCAAGCTTCGTTGGCCACATGGTCTAAGGCGTAATTTTCTCAATAGGCTGGACTGCCGAAGATGGGGAGATCAGGGTTTGAATCCCAGTAAGATTCACTGAAGGTAGTTTTTCCTAAACGGTTTTCCATTTTAATTCCACGCAAATGTGGGTAAACTTCCTCTAAATTCAGCCTTACTCATACCTAAAAAATTAGCGTAATTAGTTAATATGGTTAACACCCGAACGGGTGGTGAAAGTCGGTGCTAAAAAAAAAATCATATAGTCATACGTCAGGTCACCTAATCTGGAGCTGTTCCTTTTGAAATATATTATCAGTATCTATAAAATAATATTAATAATATAATAAAATGTTTTCAATGTTTCAAAAATACCCTTCCTTTAAAAAAAAAGCAGGAAAGTTCGGCCTACGAGGGACTATATAATTCACTAAAACGACATTATCAGCTTCTAATAACCCACTTTCTTTTAAAATGTCTAAAAACAAAGGCCAATTAATTTTTTTATAAAAACACCATGGAGTGAGCCCGCAACCAATTCATACCGACCCAACGGCCTCTGTCTGTCGGCAAAGATAGTGCCAACTTTTGGGTGTATAGGGTATCACGTGGCCAGCAAAATGAACCCTTTGGTCGCTAATCTCAGTTTTTTATACCTGAACCGCTACTTATTTATTCAGGTGGCTCCTCATAGGTCCTCACAAGGCTGAGTTGAGCCCGTTCCAGACCCAATGAGTCACAGAACATCTGAAAGCTCAAAGGAACGAACACGGTACCTCTGGATCTGTAGCCAGGAACTCTGACCACTAGACCACAGAGGTAGACAGAGACAATATTAATAGTTTATACTACTTCTTCCTTATTACTTAACAAAAAGGCAATGGCTTACCACAGCACGTGCCATCAGGCTGTGTTTTCCATCCTATCTCCCTTAAAATTTCTCCTCCTTGTCCTATGATCATAGATTGGTAAAAGTGTGTCGCAGATGGTCCGTACAGGCAGTCAGTCATATAGTGTAAGAATCTCGTGCTGAAGATTTTTTTTATTATTATTATTTTACCCTAGGTACTGTACATCATGTTGCAAAAATAAAACCTGTGTAACAAGTTGATCTGAACTTTTTTTTTAAGGAAAGGAATGCAATACGGGATTTTATATATCTTGGTGAAGATATTTTATTATTTACAAGTGCGTGGTACCCAGGAGAAGAATCGCCCAAGTCAACTCTCTCGATTGTCAATGTCATAGCCTAAGTTTAGAGGTTTTGGTATTTTGTAAAAAATATACACCTCAAAAATGTTTTAATTTCTCAGATAGAGAGTAAGAATTATAATTGCAGGGGAAAAAAAATATTATCTCGAGATTATGATGAATTTTTAGTTTATGTGACTCCCCGAACCCAATAAAAGTGTATTTTACAACTATGTATTTATGGTAATGTATTAATGGTAATGGTAAGAGGTAAGGGGTAAGAGCAGTGGTAGGGGCAGTGGGTAATGGGTAGTGGGTAGTATGTAATGTTATGTAATCAAGCTATGATAAGAGAAATAGGAATACAAGATGAACATATATATTTAAATATTAGCCAACACCAAAACTTAGTTTTTTCCACCCCACCTTATATTCATTCGTGCTACAGGCAATTGGCATATGCATTAATTACGTTAAGTGCGTCGCCTCGGTAAGGGCTTGGCCAGACTGACAAGCGAGCGAGCGCGTGATTAGCAGAGTGCTCTCGATAGTTGTTGACGAGGAGGCTCCGAATCTTGGCTCAGTGAACTGAAGGTGGTTTTTAACAAGTTATTTATTGTTGTGTGGTTTTCTCATCCTCTCTCCACGCTAATGGTGATTCTTATTTGTAAATGCCTACTTTGATAATATTGAAGTATTTTAACATAAGTTATATATATATATATATATATGTATGGTTCATGATCTTACCAATTAAATTAGTCCGTTAGTAGCAAGTGTGCTAAACCTATCAATAGTAATAAAAATGTCAAAACGAGAAGTTTTCCCAGCACTCAATGAACCAATATACAATAATATTGCCTAGCGCCTGTAAACTAGACTGTACCGGCTCGCTCGCTCCAGTCTGGCCACCTCTCATTACAACCAATGTGCTCTATTTTTATATTTTAGTCGCTCGCTCAGTCTGGCCACCTCTCATTACAACCAATGTGTTCTATTTTATATTTTAGTCGCTCGCTCAGTCTGGCCGTCCCCTAAGCAAGTAATTATCCCACAGACGTTCAGCTCTAACGCAATATTTAATTCTACGATGCGTTATTTCAAAATAAAGCCGAAATATTTCAACCTGATACTTTTTAAGAATTAAATAGCCAAAGTTATTATTTATGCTTTTAGTGAGGATTACTCCATCTAGATATCATAACAGAATCTGATACTTCACAACCCTTAAGTTTGAGTTTTAATTAAAAGAAACGAAAGTGTGAAAATGTGACATCTCATTTCCAGCGATTGTTTGATCGTATTTTTGGAGCTATAAGACTAAGTTTGATGAAAAAAGGGCTTTAGAGTTAGCCTTTATCTAACAAATACAGTAATTGTTTGATAGATTCATAACAAAGTTTTGAGATACTGTATTTGAAAACTAGCACCATTTTATTTTTACCTTGAGATAAGATATTTCGCAGATTTCTTTCTCCTCTTTCTGATTGACATGACAAAGGTTGATTCTAGGCGAAGGGTGAAAGGGAGTACAAGCTTAGACAGAATAGAGAAGTAGTTCCATAAAACGACACAGACCATTGTATTTTAAGCCGTGTGGGTCAGGCAGCGATTGGTACTTTCTCGCCGACTGAGGTGGCCGCATTACTGTGGTAGCGACTATGGTAGGTAGAATTTAAGAGGCAGTGTGCCCAAATTTGCGATGAGGAATAGTGGAAAACCATTTATAAAAACAATCCTGAGTATACATGAGTGGTAACTGAGCCCTGTCTTTCCCATAGTTAGTGAACCAGAATAAATTACCACATACCTACGAACACGTGCAGCAACTTAATATAAGGGTAAGGAAGAGTTTTATTAGAAGAAATGCACCCACATTAGCGTTAAGAGAGATTTGGAAAACCAGTAGCGTATTCGGCTGAGATTAAAGCTTGTACTTCTAGCTACAACTGGTAATCCAGTCTGATGTGAGACTAACACCCTAAATAACGTGACCACCAGTGCGGGTCACAGATAAATGCTTTTTTTTAACCAGCAATTTTATTTGCTTATATTTTGTTAAAGAGGAAAATCTTGAAATACCAGTAATTTTGTTGATAAAAATTAACCATTTATTTTTATTGCACTGCGCCAACATTGCAAATTGCAAAGACTTAATGAGGGGAAGAGAAGAAAACATAAAATAAGATAATAGGGGTAGTACATAAACACGAGAAAAAATAATAGACTTTTGTGAACAAATTTTCTAAAAAGAAACGTCAATTATTTATTAATGATATGATAAAAAATATTAATAAAAGTACATTAACTTGAAGATTGAAGTTTATGAGTAACTAAATATAAAGGAAAGGTTAATAAATTGAGTTGGGCTTTAAGAGGACCAGAAGGAGCTCAGATAGCAAATAAATAAAAATAAAAAAAAAGGCAGGGTCTTTGGGTAATTTATTTTTGACACAATAATTTAATACTGTAAGAAAGCTTAGTTTATACACACAAAAAGCCTGAGTAAAAAGTAACTTTTACTACATTAATTAAATTTTAGATGTAAAAAAGATGTTCGGGTACCACTTTTTGTAAAAAGGGGTGGGGGTAAGAGGGAAGAGCTTGTTTTGATAAAATAAAAAATAAAAAACAAGCTTTTAAAAAGTGGTGTGCGCATCATTCCCCTTTTCCCCTAAAAAAAAAAAGATATAAAAAAAGCTCTCTCTAGCACGAGAATCAAGTACTGTAGTGTAAGAAAGACGAAGTATCAGGATACCAGGAGGTTGAAGAGAAGGAATTCTGCCCGAAGGAGCGACAGATAGCATGTCAAGTAGTTCAAACCGCACACTTTGCGCTACGAAGCCAGACTCTTCTTCTTCTTCGTTGAACTTTCTAGTGCCTCCCCCTCCCCACTCACCCCATCCTCCTTCCGCCAAAAAGTCCTCCGCTACAAGAACTTGGTAGAGGTCCTCCAGACCAAAGAATCGAGCATCCGACATTTCGTCCGCCCTGACACTTCTAATCTGCCCGAAATGTCTTTGTACGCACAGAAGTCACGAATGAACAAAACACGCTCCATTTAAACTTTGGCGACACTGTCTTTAAAGGGAGTCTTTTGCCGAGATGTCGCCTTAAACAAAGGTGACTCCCTTTTACCCCAAAGATAGTGAGATTTTTAACGTATGGTGGGAAGGAATTTCAGTTGTTGTTTTTTTGCTGGTTTTATAACGAGAAACCTTTTTTTGGACAGAATAAATAAAATATGGATTAAATATCTCAGTTCTTGAATATGTCATGAGCATGGGGGCATTAGATGACAAACATTTTAAATGAAGAGAACAAAGTTGTGTCATTTAAGGGCCAGTTTCATAGTCAGACTTAGTACGCCTCAAGTTCGGCGCTGCACTAAATAAAAAACAACACCTACTTAAACTCGAATGGAACGGGCCACTTTCGCGTATGGAACTGGCCCATTCCATTCTGGTCTAGGTAGGTGTCATCTTGTATTTAGTGTAGCACAGAACTTGAGCCGTACTAAGTCTGACTATGGAACTGGCCCATAAATTCCAGGGCACTCATGACAGATATTCAACCCCCGTTGATATCACCATGTGAAGAAAATTAAACTGTGTTTCTATTTCTGCAGGTGAGTTGCGGCCGCACGAGTTGTTTACCTTTAAATAAACAGTTGAATTGCGGCCCCAAGTTTTTTTTAGAGCCACGTACAAGTTGTGGCCCGGGCTTACTTCTGTGCTGGGTGACCGGAGTTCAATCCTCGGTCCAGTTACAGATTTATCTGATTGGCAAACCCTTCCTTCAACCTCTGACAAGACATGTATTAGTCAGAATTTGTGAATGTGAGGAATGTGAGGCCTATACCGTGGTTCGGATCCCACGTTAAACAGTAGGTCCTCCATTTCATCTCACAATCAGCCTACCATTACACATCAGCGTAAGTGCGTATAGCCCGAACGGGTAGTAAGACGTGGTTCTAATGATGATGATGATAATAATAATTAACGTGCACTTTCTGAACCGACTGATTATATCAGCACACGACTTGTAGAGTAGCTTAAGCCTAGAACACACACAACAACCATCCCCCAGGCCATTAGTTCATCACTGTGAAAGAGGAAGCCCACATTTCATCAAAGGTAAATTTTTCGGCCATGCCAGGAATCGAACCCGGGACTCTCATCTCTGTAGACAGACACGCTACCGACTGAACTAAGGTCTCGGACTCTTAAAGGCATAAAATTCGCAGAAGAGTGGATTGCCAATGACGTGGAGGTCGCAGTTCGAAACCCTTAAATGGTGTCCTAAGGGTACTTTTTGCTCAAATGGATTTCTACGCTACCTCCGTGCAAATGAGGGCACATTCCTTCCAAAATTATATTTTACCACCCCATTAGTGTGAGTGTGCGGATAGCTTGGGCAGATATAGATGTTGTGCAAAATAAAAGATGGTTTGACTTTATTTTCCCTCTACACATCTTGTTCCCTTGGCCTAGTGTGTTCCAGTAGCTTGTCATCTTGGTCTTGGCCTAGTTGGTTCCAATAGCTTGTCATCTTGGTCTTGGCCTAGTTGGTTCCAATAGCTTGTCATCTTGGTCTTGGCCTAGTTGGTTCTAGTAGCTTGTCATCTTGGTCTTGGCCTAGTTGGTTCCAGCAGCTTGTCATCTTGGTCTTGGCCGAGTTGGTTCTAGTAGCTTGTCATCTTGGTCTTGGGCTAGCTAGTTCCAATAGCTTTTCCCCTTGGATTGATGGTCCAAGTAGATAGTTCCCTTGGGCTAAATAATCTCAGTAGATAGTTCCCTTGGGCTGAATAGTCCCATTAGATAGCCCCTTGGACTGAATAGTCCCAGTTGATTGTTGCCTTGAGCTAACCGGTCCCAGTAGATAGTTCCCTTGGGTTAAATAATCTCAGTAGATAGTTCCCTTGAGCTGAATAGTCCCATTAGATAGTCCCTTGGGCTGAATAGTCCCAGTTATTTGTTCCCTTGGGCTAACCGGTCCCAGTAGATAGTTCTCTTGGGTTAAATAGTCCCAGTAGATAGTTCCCTTGGGTTAAATAATCCCAATATATAATTCCCTTGGGTTAAATAATCTCAGTAGATAGTTCCCTTGGGCTGAATAGTCCCAGTTGGTTGTTGCCTTGGGCTAAATAATCCCAGTAGATAGTTCCCTTGGGTTAAATAATCTCAGTAGATAGTTCCCTTGGG
>CABFWB010000435.1:264108-280171 GCA_902151455.1 Timema bartmani | reverse complement strand
GGTGGTTTTCAACTCTCCCTCCACGCGTTTAGATTCTGGGGTGGTTTTCAACTCTCCCTCCACGCGTTTAGATTCGGGGTGGTTTTCAACTCTCCCTCCACGCGTTTAGATTCGGGGGTGGTTTTCAACTCTCCGGGGGTACCTTACAGCTTAGGGCACGGGCAGGGGCGGGGGCGTGAGCGGGGCAAGAACCCTGACCCGTCAGAGGAATTGGGCTTTCCCGAAAACGGACTATACCTCACAGTTTCTACCTTCTTAGCATAAACGGTGTATAAACAACAGACCACCAGGTGACGAGACGTGTTTACAGTCTAATTCAAGGTCATATTGATCTCATGGGCCATCCTAGACTACTAAGGGATCTTTACCCTTTGCGATCTCTCATACTCTCTTCAAAGGAACGCTGACGTATTTAACAAGAATTCTACCTCCTCACCCCTTTGGCCTATACAGGGTGTACCGTAGCATGTGGGACCCACTTCAGCCTATAAAGGGTGTACCGTAACATATGGGCCCCACTTCAGCCTATACAGGGTGTACCGTAGCATGTGGGACCCACTTCAGCTTATACAGGGTGTACCGTAACATGTGGGACCCATTTCAGCCTATAAAGGGTGTACCGTAACATGTGGGTCCCTCTTCAGCCTATACAGGATGTACCATAACATGTGGGTCCCTCTTCAGCCTACACAGGGTGTACCGTAACATGTGGGTCCCTCTTCAGCATATACAGGGTGTACCGTAACATGTGGGTCCCTCTTCAGCAATGGACAGAAGGGATAAAAACATGGAAAAAAGTTAAAGTGAACATCTGTGTCATTTGACCTTGTTTCCGTGCTACCGTCATGTATGTAGACCTATTCCAGAAATGTGGAGCTGCTTAGAATTATAGCAAGTGCTTAAAATGGCCAGTTTCAGCCTGAATGCAAGCCTACAGTCATTGTGTTGGTAGAATGTCGCAACATTTCAAAAATACCAGGTGTTTGTAATAACCAGGAATAACTCGATACCTGGTCAACAGGTCGAGAGGTATCGAATATTCTATACAAACATTTTAGTGGAATCACTTGGCTGTGGCTCAGGAAATAAGGTCAAATGGAACACATGTTTATACTAACTTTTTTCTGCTGGTTTTCGTGTCTCCTGTCCACAATTGAAGTGGGTCCCACATGATAAGTTACACCCTGTATAGGATTGAAATAAACGGAAATTAACTTTGACTACAAATATAGCCATTACTGGATGTACTATTATAGGCCTATTGTAATCTCAATATTTCCCATTCCATTTGTGTATGTGTCTTATCTGATATGTATTGTTTACCTAGTCACATTAAAGTATAATGTTACTTTAGATAAAGTAACGGTATTCATTCCTTAGGCACAACTTTTATTTCCCCTCGATAGTATGAACTTTTCGTAACTCGGACTGAACCCCGCTCCCGATTAGTACGAGTTATCCAGAGTTGACCCTGTACCACTTACCTCGTCCTTGTGCCTTTAGATCAAGTCGCTATTCGTCCTTGTGTAAGATGTGCAAATTAAACAAATATATATCAACATATTAGCAATAAATCGCGGAAAAAAATAAACTTATTAAAAGGTCTGAAAGATTATCATATTTGTTTGTTCTCTGAGAAAGAGATATATGTGCCTATATAGGCCTACTGTTTTAGATTACAGTTTATAAGCTTGGAAATAAGTTTATTTCTAGACGTAACACCCTAATTGTAAAATTTTGTAAGAGTTTATGGATTTATTTTCATACATTCAAGATTAATAAGCCAAGAGGTTTTACAAAATACACCTGACGAAAATAGTGATAGATTTGGAACGTATGAACGTAAAATATAATCAAAATACAAAAAAAAAACCTTTGAAATGTAACACAACAACAAAATAAATATTGAGTGCCATCCATTTTGGATGAAGGTATATTTATTTATCTCTTAGCTATTATTATTCTTATTAACACTGCGTCTTACTACCCGTTCGGGCTATACGCTTTTGTACTAATTAGGCTAATGGTTCTAGGGATTAGGGAGGTTATATTTAGATGAAGTGTACACTCTACCGAGATTCAAACCCCGACCATCATGTCATCAGAAGTTTAGTCAACTGCAAGAGTAGTGCGTTTGACCACGCGGCCACCGAAGCACATTCTTAACTACTACAGTATATATTAATAAAATTAATATATATTAATAAAATTAATATATATATTAATAAAATTAATATATATATATTAATAAAACTAAGAGATTGTTTCTCTGTCTCTCTCTGTCATGGTAGCCTTTGTGCACAAACATATTCACCTCAAAGCTGTAATTTTAAATTTGGTATTAAATTTTTTAAATTAATTATAAAACTGGGTCGGAAGAAATAAAATAAAGAGATTTGTTTTCTGTCTGTTTGAAGCTATGAAAAGCATTGCACGAGGTAACCACGCAACACATTGCATGGCTACCCCGGGCAATGGCAGGTTCTTATTTTAGAACCTTATAAAGTAAAAAAAAATGCGTTTTTTTAGTAAGATTTCGTGACGCGCTTTCTCATACAATTATTTAGAAGCCCCTGGTTGAATTAGGAATGCAACCTTACACACCGTTGAGTGCGTAGTATTGCATACTCGATCAAAGAGCAGGGGTTTACACCACACAATCATGTCCTTTTCAATGCACGCGATGTAAGAGATTTATGGCTTGATTTTATCATAATTGCAGACATTAAAAATAAAATGTGTTGGCCTTAAAAAGGTTACTTTAAAAAAAGGAACGTAAGTCACTAACTCAGTCATAAAACTAAAACGCACCTGAATTATTTCAAATAAAAAGAAGTCGATTGCAAACTCGTTTACAAAATAACGATAAATATAATGAATGATAAATTGTTCATCGACAAACATCTATTAATTAGTATATTGTATTGTATGGGTGAGTGGGCTAATACGCCTGACTCTGATTTGCTAGGATAGGTTTAATTGTAAATGACCCAAGCCTGGGTATGATCCCCTTACCCCCATTGCCTCTATCCCCCTCCATCCCCCCCACTACAAGGTCTTACAAATGGTCAAGCCATCCTCCTCCTGACAAATACCTGTGAGGTTCCTTAAAATATTATTAATATTCCCCTATAAAGGGGGATCTAAAAATCACTTCGCAGTAATGTTGACCAAAACTTTACGTAACATTTACAAACACTACGTTTAGAGTAAGTGTTGAAAATGCTGTCCGCCATTTTCTCGTCACAGAATAACTTTATACACATTATTGATAGACACTTTAATTTAGTTCCTTAAGTCATTACATATATTTGTATTTAGATAAATCAAATAAATAAATCCAATCCAATACAATTCTCGGAGCATATGGTGTATATTGTATTTTTTTGTTTAATTTGGTCTCTCATATTTTTCTATCCAATTTTTGCACAGGGCTTGTGTAATATATTTAAGTATTTTTTGAACAGCTCTTTAAGTCTAAACCATAAAATTGAAAGCCATTTTCCCCCCTACCCGTTAGTAATACAAGCTCAAATATATTAAATATGTTAATGAAGTAGGGACTAGGACGTTAGATTTTAGAGGAATTGTACCCGCAATTATGTGGAGGAAGAATGGAAAATTGTTTATGAAAATTCTATAAATTGAAAAATGACACCTGGACAGAGGAATTGAACCCTAGATCTTTGGCTTAGTATGCCAATGATCTAATATCTGAGTTATCCAGGATTCATCCCGTGCCAAGGGTAATTCTTCACTCATATTTTAAGACAGAGTCTGTGATGGACAAGAGAAAGTGATCATATGAATGATCAATTTAGGATCATGAGCTATCGGACAACGCAGCCATCTTCGACTCAGGAGGGATTTATGCTGCCAATAGTACAATGACAACTGTATAAATGCTCATATCATGATGGATTAAATAGCTAAGTTATCATATTTGTTAATTACGGTTATAACTTAGGGGTTAGAGCATTGACCTACTAAGCCAATGGTCCCAGGTTCAATTCCCGTGTCCATGTTTCATTTTTCAAATTAAAGAATATGATATTTAGATGCGACCATAACCATAGTTAACAATTATAATAGCTTAGAAATGTAATTCATCATCTATGAAAAATCACGCTCATTACACCTGACCAGGATTTTAACTCGTATCTCCCCGTCATCGGAAGTCCAACATATTGAGAGAATTACGGCTTAGACGGTTTTACCACTGGCGTGGGTAGCTATGAAACCTAAGAAATAGATAAAGTCTTCGCGATGTATTGTACAACATAGCATAGTTTCATTAGTGTACGTGTGAATTGTGCAGGCCTGCGAGATATACGACAATGCAAAGCAGGACAAAGGAATCCAACAAACTAGGACAAAAAAGTGGAACACTGGAGTTTAATTAGAGAAGTATATTAATTAAAAGAAAGAGAAGAAATAAAACTAAACCAGTCATGTAAGTCTCTCATTAAACATTTATAAAAGGAACGGCGCTAGTAATATGAATTGAACTTTTGTGACTACCCATTATTTCCATAAAGGATTGAGGTCATCTAAAAGTGGGGTTATTATCTCACTCAGTGCAAGGATGCAAGGGCTGAGGTATTTTCAAATAAGTAAAAAAAAGTGACCTATCTCAGTAAAAAAAAGGGTACTAAAAGTGATCCTAAAGTTATTAAAGTGACCAAAATCTACAAGAATCCGTGCACATATTTGCAAAATAATTAAATTAGTCCCCTATAAAATAGGTCAGCTCAGCTTGATTTTTTTTAAATATAAAAAAAACTATTTTATGCTTTTGGTTTTTACCATTCATAGATTTAATCTTTACTAAAAGTTTTGTTAATTTTGAAATAATTTTTCAAGGTTGTTTGCTACATCTGTAAATTCTCCTCTCTTTTTGTAAGCCTACCAAGGTAAAAACTTGTACGCAAATTCTTCTTCTTAAAAGCCTTATGCACCAATAATCTTGCATTTGCTTATTTGCAATTCTGCATTTTTCTGCTTATTAAAATATTCTCTTCTGTTTTAGCTCATTTTGTGTCCAGATATCCCACATTGGGGTTAAGCTTTTTAATGAATTCATTCCTTTTTTTATGATTAATTTTCTCCCAGGTAGATTCGATGGCCTCTGTGTGCACATTACATTCAGCTATAATATATTTTAGTTAAAATTACAAAAGTATTTTAGTACTTTTAAGAAAACTCTTTAAACAGGCAATTATAACATTTCAGAAAAAATGCAGAAAAATGTTAAATTTAAGAAATGTAGCGTTATTTAATATTAGATAAGACTTGGATGAGAAAAAATTGTTTTATAGGATGTTCAATTTACAAGGGTACGAATGAACAAGTCTTAAGAAGAGTAGGTGAGAAGAGAACCATTTTGGATGTTATTCTTCGGTACAAAGCAAACTGGATTGGACACATTCTTAGGAAGAACTGTCTTCTGCATGACGTCATAGAAAGAAAGGTTGAGGGAAAGAGGAGATCTGGAAGGAGTAGGACTCAAATATTGGATGAGTTGATGGAAATAAGGAAATTCAGGGAACTGAAGGAGGCAGAGGACAGGGTTGCATTGGCGGTCTTAGCTCACTGACCAAAGGAATGAAGCTTTCATGAGACACAACACATATTAATAATAATTTCAATTTTAATTTCCTTTATTATAGTGCTGGCCAGCAGTCATGAGATCTGTGACAGGCCAGCACTGAAAAGTACACAAGTACCATAAGAGCACGTATAATAACACAATTAACTAATCGATAGTAGCTAAATAATGATACGCACTGATGAATAACTACAAAAACTAGGACATACGAATGATAAATGAAAAGAATAATAAAATAACAAACATGAAAAGGATAATTATTTAAAAAGCGGTAACAGTAAACAAATAATAAAACAGAAAAATATAAATTAAAGTGTTCGAGGCAGAGCCTCTACAGAGTAAATTAGTTGTAAGGGAGTTCCTTAAATAGCTCTCGGAGTTTTGCTTTTCTTTTGTGATAAAAGTCGAATCCAACAAATCTGGAGTTAGCGCTGTTTATACAACGGCCTATAGGATCCATCCTGTAATATTTATTGAGAAAAAATAATTTAGAATGGCGAGAAGCCCGAGAAGGGACAAGAATACCTTCGTGATCGAGAGCAAATTTACAACAAATTAAGCTAATGAAAATATTCCACTAACTTCCTTTGATGGTCTCTTTACCGTACCTCCATCTTGTACCCCGACCTTTCCCTGACCTGAGCTATCTGACTCATGTATGGGTACATTAACCGCGGCAGTCTTCTCCCTATAAGCTGCAGCCCTCCTTTGATTTCTGGCCCATTTGGACGGGGAGTTTTTCACCCTTCTCCCCATCCTTTCAGGTTTAGAGCCTGTCCCAATCCCGTCCATTTTCCCCACTATCAGTCTTAGTAAGTCTACTATCTCTGTCAACAATTTAACTTCCATAGTCAGTCCTTTCTATCTGCCTCCATTTATGTGTATTAAAAAAAAAGAATGTAAGGAGATATCGAAACCAAGGGGAAGGCTTAGATTTCGTATTTCTGTATAAATCGATAATACCCCCCTTAATGGAGATCTGTAACGAGCACGACTGTGTATAGCGTGGCTATTGGGGAGGAGCATGAATCACGTGACGTCTGGTCTGGTGGGAGGGAGGGTGCCGGTGATTATAGAGATTACAATACATACTAGAAGTTATACAGTAGTACCAACTTGATGACCTTGCCTGCTTGGTGAGTTAAAAGCTATTTTACGAAGCGGTTTGCATATTAACTTGACGCAGGTCATGAGCATAGAGTCATTAAATGAGAAACTTTTTAAATGAAGAGATAAAGCTGTCATTAAATTCTAGAACATCCTTGACAGATATTCAACAAAGGTTGATATCACCGTGTGAAGAATCTTAAACTATTTGTTTCTATTGGAGAAATGTTTGAATTATTTTGACCAAAAATATGTTTTGCTATAAAAACTGTAAAAAATACTGCCCTTAACTCACGTTCCCTGTATCCCAACCTCAATGCTATTAGCACTATCACAATTATTCGCTAATGTATACAATATTAAGAGAGAGAGAGAAGAAAATAAATCATCACTAACGAGGATTTTTGTTTAATTGATGATAGCTCTCTAATGAGTATAAACACTCATACTAATGCGTCTGTACAGAATAGACTTAAATTTAAATTTTTTTTACTATTCTAGATATACATATGGCCCCACGGGGTTTTTTAATTCTACATCCTGGCAGAAAGACTCCTGTAGGACATTTTTGTGAATAGATCAAAACACCTTAGTTGGAGAATATATATATATATATATATATAATACGTTTACAAAAACTACTTCATCCAATGAATAATTTTATGATGATGTAATATTATGTTTATAACTATTTAATAATTTATGGTTTTTGTTTCAATGTTATATCTTTAAAACACGTCGAATGAAACGTAAACACATTGAGGTGATTGGTCCTTTTCATTTGGCGTGGAAATTCAGAGCCGTGGGAACAAACCGTTATCTTCAAGAATTTTTATTGTTTTGCAATTTTATTTTCGGAAACGGTTTGTTCAAGAATAAAATCATGTTGATCAAGTTATACTTTTTATATACACACCCCCTATATAATTTCAACAGTGATCAAATATCGATAAAATCAACATTTTTCAATAGAAAACTGCCGGCTTCATAACAAAAAATAAGAAAATGTAACAATTAAGAAACATCGATACATTATCTTAGAAGAGGCGTTGAAAATATCAACATAAACATTTCACTCGTTCTCGAGAAAACTGATATTTCCAAACGTATGATTTTTCCCCAAGACCTGTCCGGTATCTAGCGCCATCTACGTTTTCCATGATCCATCTGTTCTTGTTGCTGCGGAAGGATACTTTGGTCGGTTGTGAAGCCAAGCCACTCCTTTCACCCTCCCACCCATTCATCCCACAAAATATGTTCTAGACTTGCACTCGACAGGGCCAAGGGTCTTAATATGATAAAATAATATCATGGCTTGCAGCTACGGCTCAATTATAAGTCATACCACCACGGGTAACGAACGCGTAGCTTATCTTAGAATCAGGCGTCGTATCGCCATGAGATAGCTCGAAGTCTTCATTAGAATACAGTGGGATTGAAATCAGGGAAATCATCTTAACAAATAAAATAAAAATTACTATCAAACTTTACTGACACTTTGTCGTCTAGGTAGCAGATATATTGCCAAGTAGATGTTGCGCTCAGGCTAGATATCGACAAAACCTTCAACAGTACACGAGTTTGTTGTTAACTGGAATGAACAAAATACTATTTTCTATGACCCTATACTTAAATAGGATTGTAAATATAGTTTAGAAGTTGAAATTTTCCACTCTTGAAAAGTCCAAAAATCCACACATCATTAATATCTAACCAGGAGACAAAAGATAGCCTGTGTAGGGGCGTAGAATGGACCTTTGCGAATCGAATTATGTAATTTAATAGGTGGAGCTACAACACATTTAGTAGTCGTATTTTCCTCCTCTCCTGTTTGTTCTACTAATGACGGAGAGTACTATCCAAGAGCGTTATACGACCACTTGTTTTCTGAACGTTTATGAATTTCTCATCGATTGTTCTAGTGCCTTTAAAGGACTCTTGGTCCTCAATTCTACCTCCTACATTATACCGATTATCAAAGATTCTCCTCTCACCCTTATACAAGTATTTATTCCCCTGGGCAAGCGACCCTCCTTAAACCCCCACAGTACCCTTGGGAGTGAAAGAAGAGGGAAGGTTTTATGGGTCCCCCATGATCTTCTGAGTACCACTCATCACCGTGACCCTCCCTCCTCCCCTCCACTACTACAATGACGCTCATAAGAAGGGCTTAAAAAAAATCTTCAAAACTTGAATCACTCGTTCGTTGCGGTGGGTGGTTTTAGAGATGTTTGTTTTTTAAACGGGAGCGATCAAGGAATCTGAGTAGGTTCTTCTTTTCTTTTACGGCCTTTTCGTTCCAATCTTGTTACTTTCTTTATGAGAGTTTTTTGTACATAAAAAAGAAAGAAAGTTCGTAAATACGTAAGGGCTTTATTTTGGTGCATAATAAGTTATTTTGCAAAGAAAAGGGTGATTTTAAAATTCGAATAAATACTACGCAGGAGAAAATATTAGAGTGAGAGTGTTTATACTTGTCAGCATAAGAGGGGAAGTGTTATCTATCAGTGGACAAACAAAGAGTAATCGCGTGGTGAACTGCTCATTTTCTTCCCTCTCTTTCTATTTCGAGCATTGGTGTCTAAGTATGATGGTGCTAAGAGTATCTTAGGTGCGTCAAGTTAAGACGCAACCCGCTTCACAAACTAACTTAGAATTCAAAGAGTAGGCAACCTTTTTAGTCGATTAAATTTTTACATTTTGAATTATGTTTGAATTTTTCCATACATTTATTTATTGAAGTTCACTTTATATTTTAGAAAAGCTTCTTCTATACCTTGACACTTATTCATGCTTTTGGAGCATCCCATCATTTTATATGGCTTTGTTACCACGCTTTTGAAAATAAGTGAATATGGAGTGGAGAGAAAGGAGAAATAAAGGGAGGGGGGGAGTATTGTATGCTGCGAATACGACGGCCCTCCATCCGTCAACTGAAATAGTCCAGAAATAGCAGGAAGAAGAAAATTGAGAGAGAAAGCGTGAGAGGAATAAATGAAGAAGAATCCCTAAGAACGAAAATAAAGTCACGTTGATGATGAAGAGGCATAAAAGAGGACGATAAAGGTAGAGTATAATTTTAAAAGTTGACAAGTAAAAGAGATAGTTGTTTAAGGCGTACTTTTTTCAGGTTTTTTTTAGCACTGTGTCTTACTACCTGTTCAGTTTACACATACAGTACATGTATTACTTACTACCCGCCTCGGTGGCGTAGTTAGATAGCGTGCTAGTTTCGTATTGAACTAGACTGCTGAGGACGGGGAGATCGAGGTTTGAATCTCACTCGGGTGAACTGGGGTGTTTTTCCCTAGATTGTTTTACTCTCCCCCTCCACGCAAATGCGGGTTCACTTCCTCTATATTAAACTTTCCCAAATCCTAACCCATTAGCGTAATTAGTACTTGGGTGTATAGCCCGAACGGGTAGTAACACGCGGTGCTAAATAAATAAATAAGTAGGCCTACATGTACTAGTTACAATAATGAGCTAGAGATGAGGAAGGTTGAATTTAGTAGAAGGGTATCCGCATTTGCGTGGAGGGAGAGTGGAAAACCATTTAGTAAAAACAACCTTCAATGCACCCGACCGGGATTCAACCCCCAATCCCCTTGTAATTAGAAGTTCCAGTCTATTGTAAATGTGGCGTGCTTTAAAATAAAATCGTACACACATTTTCATATAGGCCCTACACTTATATTTTGGAATAAAATTATTATTTTCAAAAATCGGCTATCAATAAACGATGCTCAGTGGTTTTACACTCTCTCTCCACGCAAAATGAAGGTACACTTCCTTTAAATTACAGCTTCCTCATTCCTGATACATTAGTGTATATAAGCTGATATTAGGGATGGTCTGTTTAAAATAAAAAATTGAAGTTAAATTGTTATTTTTAGAGTGTAAAGTAAATTTTTAGTCATGTGTGGGCCAACATTATCGGGCCCTGGGTATTTAACTCATACACACACCAATTGGAAATCAAATTATTGACTGTATATGTGCATTCCCGAACGAAACATATTTCATACTAAAAGTTAAATAACTTTTTTTGGTTTATTATATATATATATATATATATATATAAAATATATATATAAAATATATATATATATAATATATATATATTATTATTATTATTATTATTATATATATACTATTATGCTTTAAAAACACTAAACGGCAAAATTGTAAAAAATAATTTAATTAATTAACACAAGAAGCCATACAAAATATACTGCATGATCATAAAGATTAATAAATGACGGTTCCCATGACTTGGGAAATATATATTCAATTTACAGAACATCTCAGTGAATACTGATAAACTTTTAATGTTAATAAAGATATATAAACAAGTTACCATAGTGTTGTATTCATATCTAAGTAGGTCTATTTATAAGATTGAATTTCTTCAAAGTTCATCTACATGGAGTTTGGTTTCTTCTAAGATTCATTCAAGGTATTTTTAGATAGAGGACTGATCCCGTTTGTATTCATTCAAGGTTCATCTACAAGGAGGTCAGTTACTACTAATATTAATTCAAGGTCTTTTTAGATAGAGGACTGCTCCCGATTATATTTTTAAATCAAGGTCAAAGTATTTACTTTATAGTAAAGATATACCCTATCATCGCTTTTAATAATATTTCAGAGAAAATGACTTTCTCGCTCCTTTACCTAAGATTGGAGACAGTTAATACTTATAATGCATGCAAAACCAAATAATAGACATTATTCCAGAAAAATAATGGAAAAAGAGTATCGTGTTCTATCCCAAAGTATGAGTGAAACATTGAGAAAAGAGGATCATCTCTGCCCACCACATCAGTTTCCCATTTCAAAGACCTTTATAAAATAAATGGATTATATATCGCAAACTATTGGTTTAGTAAAATTATATTTAAAATAAAAGATGTTAATTTTTAACAGTCCTACACTTTTGTAATAGTAATTTATTCAGTTTCTTAAGGAGCTACTGAGATATAATCAAAAGTAGAAATTTTCGCCTACGGAAAGTACTCTAAAATTTATCTCACAGGTAAACGAGAATCACCCTTTTGTTAGTAATGTTAATCAGTGCCTGGGTACGAGTTTTAATCAAAATAGTTAAATACGATTTTGAGAAAATATACTTTTTCTCTTTTCACCCTTCAGTAGTAAACTACCTTTAATTTTAGGATTAGATATTTAAGGCGATTGGCCCTTTTCCTTTGGCGTGGAAATGCAGAGCCGTGGGAACAAACGGTTATCTTCAAGAATTTTTATTGTTTTGCAATTTTCTTTTCGGAAACGGTTTGTTCAAGAATAGAATCATGTTGATTAAGTTACACATTTTATATACACACCTCCTCTATAATTTTAACAGTGATCAAATATCGATAAAATTGATATTTTTCAATAGAAAACTGCCGGCTGCATAGCAAAAAATAAGAAAATGTAAGAATTAATAAACATCAATACATTATCTTAGAAGGGGTGTTGAAAATATTAAAATAAAAATCTCACTAGTTCTCAAGAAAACTGATATTTCCAAAAGTATGATTTCTCCGCAAGCCCTGTCCGGTAGCTAGCGCCATCACGGTTTCCGTGATCCATCTGTTCTTGTTGGAGCGGAAGGATACTTTGGTCGGCTGTGAAGCCACGCCACGCCTTTCACCCTCCCACCCAACATCCCACAAAATAGGTTTTAGACTTAAAACTCCACAGGACCAAAGGCCTTAATTCATGAAAATCCACGGGGGTGACTTTGAAACCCTCTTGTTGATTTGGTGAATTGTGAAACCCTTTTTTTTTGTTCGTTCGTGGATCGTGGATCATAAAACCCATTCTTCATTGGAACCAATTCTTCGTTCATATTTGGAAACATTATTCTTAATGTTGGTTGACAAAAATAACACTTGAAGTAATTTCGGATCTATTTGTTGAACAGTGTAATGAGCTGGTTTTGGTCAAACCATCTGGGGATCGGTTTGTTTTACGTAGTATATTGACTGCAGAAGACTGACCCGTGTTGTGGCAGTCCGATGAACTATCATGTGCGACCAACGGAATAAAAGTGATTGGGGTTGAACTGTGGTCCCGCCCGCGTGAAAGCCGGAAAGCAAGACCGCGTGACCTATCCTCAGCGCCACACACGGCGGGACCACAGTTCATGAGCGCGCGGTGACTGTCAGAGTGACGTCATACCCTACAACTTTATGAAAACCCTAGTTACCAAGTTTTAGCCCAATCGGTAAAATGGTTTCTGCTCTGGCAGAGATACAGACAGACAGACAGACAGCATCGCGAAAACCACTTTTTGTATGCAAGGAGGTCCTGAAACGTGGACACCCATCACAATACCTTCTTTCTCCAAGATGTGGCAAGAAAGTAAAAATATTCTTAAAATGGCTCACATTTGAAATTGACACCATTTGTCAAAAGTGTAATCCACAGAACATGCATTAGCAGCGATGTAACTGGTAGATTTATGAACTATGAGTGAAGTTCTTCAACCAACGTATCAACCATAGATAATGAACTTTATTTGCATGATTATTCAATAATTGAATGTGAACTACCTTTTAACAGCGCTAAGAAATAAATTGACTGCCATTTTTGAAGCCATAATAACGAGCTAAGAAAATAGTTGTTTAGAGCATTTCTGAAAGGGTACGACCCTTGTTTTATAGATATTAGTGTCAAGAACAAGTTTAGTTTCAGGTTTTAAACCTTTTATTATTACTATTATTATTATTTAATAAGTGTTCTTCTTTGAAAGTGATAGCAATTAAAAAGTTTACTAACATTGAGTTAATGAACATTCCACTTTGAAGGGCTTTAATTAAAAAGTAAAATATTGGTGTAGTTAAAGACAGTTTAAAAAAAAAGTGTTATTACGTAATAAGTTTTGTTACGTGGGTAAATTTGTTTGTAGAAAATAGTTGTGAAATAATAATATATGTGGTAAAGTAGTAAATTAATTTATAAATTTGAACACAACATACTTGTTTTGCTTGGATCGTATTGTTCTTAAAGATAAATCAGAAGTTTAATGTAAATCAGAGCAATTTTTCTCAAGGGAAATTAAAGTTTGTTCATATTTTATTAACAGGGCCTTTTTTTTTGTGTAGGCCCCGGGCTGTAATAAATTGGAGGCCATAACATTAAACACATATTATTTTATCACCAACGTTTAAATATTGTAATTTATATTTAAATAGATAAAAAGAAAGTATTGTAACCGTGAAAGTTTTCGCCCTCAAGATTATAATGAATTTTTACATTTTATGTGCCCCGGAACTCAAAAAATAAAAAGGGATTTTACAATTCTGTCTGTCACCATATCTATCTGTCTGTCTTTCCCTGACCACAGATCTGAAAAGGTTTGACGGATTTTGTCTAAACTTTATATCTAGACCCAGTTTTTATGTGGCTATACTTAAGGATGCTTTTTTATTTTTATCTTAACCCTTAAATTAAGGGTAAATTACTGATGAGTAATTTTTTTGAAATCTAAATGTTTGAAAATGGCTCTAACGATTACGTTTAAAATGGATAAATATAGAGTGTTTGAACTCCCAAATAACACTGTCCACTTTGTTTTGGGGCAAAATTCGTTTAAGAGTAGTTTACTGATGTGTGATTTTTGAAAACTCATGCTATTTCGAAAATATCTCTAACAGTTTTGTTTAATATGGAGGAGTGTTTGACTACAAATAATACTGTAGTCTATATTTGTTTGTTTTTTGGAAAACAGTATTTTAAGGCTCGTTTATTAGTAACTGGTTTTAAATAATTTGGAATGTTTTAAGAATGGCTCTAACATTTTGGTTCCAAATGGGAATCCGATAAGTTTTTTTTACAATTTACATATTTATTTTTATTAAAAAATATCATTTATTAGTAGTTAAATGATTACAAATTTTTGAAAAATTATAAATTTTATGAAATAGTTCAAACGATTTTGTTCAAAATTGGTTTCCAGAGTTTATTTTACATGACAAATAATAATTTGTATTTTGATTTATGAAAAGTATTAATCTTAGGGTAGTTTTTAAATGACACATTTTTAGAAAATGGCTTCAAACCCCACAAAGACCCCAGAAAATAACTTTTTTAAACTAATTGAAATATCATAGAGTCCTCTTTTAAACCTAATCAAAAATGCATTAGAAAGTTCTAATGATTCTCTAACAGATGGCAGCACTAACTCAATTAAATTTAAAATTGCTATTTCCCCTTTCCCCCTGTAATATTCAATTGTAAAAACCAGTGTCGGCTCGTGGGTTGTTACCAAGGCAAGAGAGACTAGACCTATGAATTGTATGGTGTAGTTACCCGCCTCGGTGGCGTAGTTGGCTAACGCGCTAGTCGTGTTAAGCACGACTGCCGAGGACGGGGAGATCAAGGTTCGAAACCAGGTCGGGTGAGCTGGGGGGCTTTTCCTAAATGGTTTTCCACTCTCCCTCCACGCAAATGCGGGTTCACTTCCTCTAAATTCAACCTCCCCAATTCCTAATCCAGTAGCGTAATTAATACTTAAGCGTACAGCCCGAACGTGTAGTAAGACGCGGTGCTAAATAATTATAATAATAATAATAATAATAATGTATGGTGTACCCTCCTTAAAAGTATCAAGCTGCTCCTTAAAAGCTAATAGACAAAGATTCATTCATTACATTATTGTGTGTGTGGTGGTCCGAAAGTATAGTCAGGGAGAAGTAAAAGTATACTAGTACAGTCCCATCAAACCCTGGCATCACCCAAGACACGCCACAGGTAAAATCTCTTGTAAACGATCCCTCTCTATTCGTATAATATCTTTAAATATTTATTTATATAAAATATGAATACTCTATATTTTTTGGCAGTATTTTTTTTGCGTCGGATGTTATTTTCAAGAATTCAAGTGAATTTATGTTGTTTTTTTTATTACTTTTGAGAACTTGAGTACTTACTTCAAGTTCTATGAATCACACTCAAATGTTGGAATTCATGGTAACTGGAACGCATCTCTTTTACTCTCAGAATATAATTCTAAATTATATTTAGGCTTGGTAGTTTTCTAAGAAACTCAAGAAGTAGCTTTTATGTACCTAAATGATTGCCAATTAGGTGGGAAAACCAGGAATAAGGGTTGAGGCGATGGGTGAAGGAAAGGGGATGGGCGGGGGAGGAAATCCTAGAAATATTATATTTCTATAGCCCCTAGTATATTCTGTTACAATAAAATGTAGACATTTTTAAAATCATCTCATGCTCAAGTGCAAAAAAAAAAAAGCTTGGATATCGAAGCTAGGGGGGGGGGGGGAAAAATAAAAGCCCAACAAACCCGCCACCCCCCAAAAATCTCCACCCAAGAGATAA
>CABFWB010000435.1:226154-247283 GCA_902151455.1 Timema bartmani | reverse complement strand
GGGGGGGGGGAATAGTTCTTCACAGCTGCGTTGATATGACTTCATCGTGTTGAAAAAGTTTAACCAAATGGTGGATGAAATAAGATAAAAAAAATGTTGTAAAAGACGAGAGGGAGGAGGGATGGAAGGAAGTGATGTTACAGAAACATGTTTTGAACGTTTACGACCCATCTACAACCCTACGCTTCAAAACGAAACGTCGTCACATTTTCACAAAAAGAAATAAAAGTCCCTCTTTATTTTATTGTCGTGCTGTTATACTCAAATGAGGTAATAAATTTAGTGTAGAGCTTTGAAAAATATTCTCGGTGATACTTATTTTAAAAATCCACGTCTTACTACTTTTTTTGGGTTACACGCTTATGTACCAATTTTTCCACTAATGGTTTTAAGGATAAGAAGGCTATATTCAGGGGAAATGTACTCGCATTTGTGTGGCGAGAGAGAGTGGAAAACCATTTAGAAAAAACCACTCTCAGTACACCCAACCGAGGTTTGAACCTCTATCTCCCCATCACCAGCAGTCTAATCTACTGCGAGAGTGGCACCTTAAACCATGCGGCCACCGAAGCGGGTGCTCGTTGATCCAGATCCAGACTTGAAGGGAAGTTGGGGGGAGGGGGGGTTGTTAGGGAGAGGGGGAAATAAATATTCTCTTTTTTCTCTTTTTTTAGTGTTTGGAATTCTTCTTGTTCAACAGCGTCTTACTACCCGTCAGGGTTATTTTTACACTGACGGTATAAGGCCGAGAAAGGTTGAATTTAGAAGAACTGCACCAGATATTTCGTAGAGAATCTGTGGTAAATCACCTAGGGTAAAAAAAATACACCCAGTAGAGATTCAAACCCCAACCTCCCCGCCGCTGGTAAACGAGATTTGATAAAATTGACATGTTTAGTCTACGTATCACCGTTTCAGGTATTAAGAACTAATCTAAAATGAGTCTATATTTATATATTTATTATAATGGAATATGCACTTTTATCAATGATGCAACTAGTTATCAAAAATACCTATTAATTACTTAAAATCAATTTATATAGTCTGACTAAACTAATCAATGGCTAGAAGTAATTCTTGAATATTGAACATATATGTTTATTTACTTATCTTTTTAAATAGAAGCGTCATGGAAAAATCTTACTATTATTTATTATTTTGATTATTATTATTACTATTATATTATTATAATTATTATAATAATAATAATTATTATAATTATGATTATAATAATAATAATTATTATTATTATTTGTAAAGTACTTGTGTACTTTTCAGTGCTGGCCTGTTATAGGTCTTACGACTGTTGGCCAGCACTATAGTAAAGTAAATTGAAATCGAAATTATTATTAGCACTGCGTCTTACTACCCGTATTCACAAGTTGTGATTAATACACGTCTTGTCAGAGGTTGAAGGAAGGGTTTGTCAATCAGATAAATCTGTGATTGGATCGAGGATTGAACCCCGGACCCCTAGCACAGAAGTCCGACACCTTAACCCTAGACCACCAGGTCACCGAAAATTTTATTAAAATATACTCTATTTACCACTTCTTGAACCCATATAAACGTCTGATTCGAGATGTATTACTTACCTTCATTGAATATATTTTAAGGGTGTACTGGAATTTGATTACTACTTTTTTTCCCCTTCATTTAAAAGGTTTTTCATCTCATGCTAATATTCTCATGACAGATATTCCATAACTGTTAATATCACAATGTAAAAAAAAATAATTAAAATCTATGTTTCTATTGAAGAAATATTTTATTTATTTTGGTGCAAAAAATAGTTTGCTATGGAAACTGCAAAAACTTTTCTCGCGACACCTTCCACTTCACACTTAGCAAAGTTCGTCAGCCCTGTTATACACTGGATATCATCTACGAAAAAACTTATTTATTTTATTTATATGCTTGTATCATTCGTAGCTCAGTAGTGGAAATATTAGTCAGTACTAATGTACCTTTGCCCAGGGGATGCCCGAATGTACTAATCGTACATCCTTTCCGTGGAGACTCTTTCCATGTCCCAATAAGATTAGGTGATGGTGATAGGGAATATTAGGGTGTGAACCAGTGGAAACACTTAAACCTAGCTTTAAGTCAAACTAACCAAATCCTGGTAACCATTGGGGTAATTCCCCTTTCGGGAAAAATACCCAAGGTAACAGCCGGGAATCGAAGCCAAGACCCATAGGTTTGTAGCCGGGTGTACTGACGACCATACCATGGGGCTGGTTTACGAAGTAACTGCATGGTTACTATTGGAAAAACGTTGTTGTCATTCTCTTGTTTTCGTGTGATCAATATTCCCTCAAATTTAAGACAAATCCTTAAACGCTGTTTTGTCGATGTTGCCAGTAGCTCCTTCTTAACCCCAACACTCCACCTTCAGACAAAACAGAAAGAGAGGAGATTTTGCATCAATTGATCAAGAGAGAGAGCTTTCCTCTATATTACCCGACGATCCCTCAAAGAGGTGAGGAGATTTGGCAACAGTTGACTTAGAGAGAGCAAAGATTAAGCTTTTCTCCATAATAGGTACCTAAAGACCTAGTCCGACACCTTAGCTCAGTCGATAGTAGGTCTGCCTACTGATCTAAGGGTCTCGGGTTCTATTCTCGGCATGGTAGAAAATATATCATTTGATGTAAATATGGCTTTACTCTTTCACATTGATAAATTAACGGCTGGGGACTGAATGTTGTGCCTGTTCTAGTCTTAAGTTAGACTATAAAGCATATGAAGCTACGACAGGCCTAGCCAGACGGCAGTGGAAAAAATATATGGCTTGAATAAAAAAAACTGACCGAGCCCAAAGGCCGAAAACAATAATGGGTGTAAAAAACTGAAGATCCCTCAGAGGTGAGATGTAGTAACAGTTAACCAAGTTAGAGAGCGAAGATGAAGCTTTTCTCCACAAAACCTGAAGCTCTCACCGGGTTGATATTGAGTGCAAGCTTTCCAGTACCTTCCTGTCAACTCACCTCTTAGCCATAACCAATCTAGGACGATCTTTCACCACAAAGCGCCGAGATCAACGCCCTGTTATCCTCTAATCACGTCTACAAAAGCGAACACATCCCCCCCCTCCCCCCACCACGAAAAGGCTTAAAACGTATTGTCGGCAGTTAAGTACGCCAGTTTAGAGAACATCCTTCCAAAGTGTTAGTTTTAACCCTTTCTCGGTGGTGCGGATACTTCATAAGGGGGTGGTGGAGGGGAGTGTATTGGCTAAGAGAGCCGTTCAACGTAATTAGTTAAGGATATGGTGAAGTTGGCGCCCGGGGAGAGAGGAAACCAAGTTTCAACGGGATGCCTTTAACTACTAAAAGACTCATTAGAATAATGAATTACCTTCAGTCTTCTCCCCCCCTTCCCACACCTTCTCCCGAGTAGAGTGAAACCCAAAAGGGTTTGTATGGAGGGTAAGGGGGTAAAGAAAGGGGAGACTGGGTTAAGTGATGGCTGGGGCTCATATGGGCCCTACCCCGACCCTTGTCTCTCTTTCAAAAAGTGGGAGACGTTACATGGAATGAAGTGCCAACACGTGACTAACGGAAATTATTTTCGCGGTCTTTTACCGACAGTAAAACACACTGCAAGTATATATATATGTATGTATGTATGTATACCTCAGTTTTAGCTTATGTAGTGCTGACTGACAGCTCACAGCTGACTTCTGACGGCTTTAAAAAGCTACCAGACCAAATTATGTATCCCTATGCCGAACCATATGATCTGCAAAAAACATGTCTTTAGCAGTTGTCACTTCTGACAGTCAAAATTTAGGTATATACCTAAATGTTGACCGTCAGCTGTCAGCTGTGAACTGTCAGTCAGCACCACATAAGCTAAAACTGAGGTGTATGTATGTATGTATGTATGTATGTATGTATGTATGTATGTATGTATGTATGTATGTATGTATGTATGTATGTATGTATGTATATATATCTGTCCAGAGAATATTTTAGTACTTCTTAATGAGCTAGAAGTTTGAAATTTGGTGAAATTATAAAATAACCACTCAAGAGATGCGTAAAACTTTAAACATTATAAAACAATAAAAACTTGATTCATTTAATCAATTTAACTAGTAAGCGTGTAATTATCGGCACTTCAAAAGCAAGAGAAAACTATAGCAAAAATGCCAATGTCAAATCCAAAGAGGAAATGCATATTATAATAAAATGATCTATTTTTATAGTTTTGTTTGTCGTTTCGTATTCATTTTTGTAAGCAAATAAACGTAACGGTGAACAACACATGCTTTTCCTCACTTTGATCTTAAATTAATGACATTTACTGAAAACTCTTAAAATTTGTGAAACGAAATAATATATAGTGTTTTACAAACATTTCACCAAATAGTATAAATGTAATAATATACAATGTTACAGAAACATTTAGAAAAGAGAAGCATCTCTGTCCACCAAAGAACACTACAGTCAATTTAATATTTTAAATAGACCTACTCCATAGAAAATAGATATTTGCCTATAGCTCAGAAACTATCAATAGCTAATAATATATTCAAAATTAAAATATTTGTATTTTTAATAGTAGCCTGCCACAACTTTATTTTGATGAGTTATTTCATATCTCAAATAGTTGCAGATATATGATCAAAATTGCAAATTTAAGCTCCTCTAAAGTGACCTTAAAGTTGTTTTTATGGGAAAACGAGAATTTTCATGTTTTTTTTTTAATGTTATACAATGCCTAGATACAAAATGTAATTTAGATCTTTAGAGTGGATTTTGGAAAAATAGTTTTTATATCTTTTTGCCCTTCAGTAAACTATCCTTAATTTTAGGGTTGGATATCTAATCCCAAGATCTCCTCGGGGGACCTTATAAAATCCCTAAATATAAAGTTTTAGCCGTTGGTAAAATTGTTTCAGTACTCTAGGCCGAGATATAGACAAAGAGATAGACAGAATTCACCGTGAAAACAACTTTTGGGTTTCAGGGGGGTCATGAAACGTCAACATTTATTGAAATCTCGAGTTTTAATTTTTTGACAATCCCAATACTTCACTCACTGAGGGGTCGAGACAAAGTAAAAAGAGCATCACATTCCACCAAAGAGCGTAAGTCAAATAACTTACACTGTTACATACCCGTTAAGAAAAGAGGAACATCTGTGTTCATCAACGAGCATAAAAATCAATTTTATTTTCAAAAACTTGAATAAAAAAGTATACATATTGGCTTAAAGCTCAAAAGCTATTGGTTTTATAGAAAATACTCGCTTTGCTCGTTGGGGTGTCTGCCCCCAAACCCCCCGCGAGTTTTCTTTACAGGTGGATGTAAACTAATGTAATTCCAGCGTTGTTTTGAACGTAACAACTTAAAGTTACCGGTATTGTATTGTATTTTTCACACATTATTTTAGTTTCTCCATACTTATAGGGCAGCTAGAATCATAAAATTTTGCGCGCTTATAGCAATTGGATGTTCCAATATTCCTGCCAAGTTTTATGACCCATAAGTCCCATAAGTGTCAGAAAATTTAAAAATGTGTGGAAAATATGCTGAATTCTCCTAAAATCAACAACTCTAGTGCTATCTAAGGTATAACCGATGGAGATACATTTAAAAGTAATAGGACAAAACTTGTGGATCTCACTAAATCCGCAGCTGCTGGTACAATCCGTTTTTTTATACGTCTTGCGGTTTAGCCAAAAGAGACCTCCAAAGAAAGGTCCACACCGACTTTAAAGTTGCTCCGGCATTTTAAATTTTTTTCGGGGGTTAATTTTTTTTTTTTTTACTTTTTGGAATTTTCCCGTCGGTTACAGGCTAGAAGCTATAATTTTGCCAAATTTCAAGTTTCTAGTTCATCTAGAAGTGGGTAAACATTAATGTGAGTGAGTAAGTGAGTCAACCATGTGGCTTTATATTAGTATAATACTTCAAAGAAAATATTTAATAGTAGGCCTACTACATCTTTGCAATGATAAGTTACCTTGTATCTCAAATAGTTACGGAGATACAAGCAAAATAATTGGAGTGTCAGATTGAAGAGACATAAACAATTTTTATTTCATTTTCATTTAATTTATTTGCTGTATTTAACGTGCACTTTCTGAACCGAATGATTATATCAGCACACGATAATCTGTATGAGCGAGGGAGAAAGATCCTACCAACTTTGATGGGTAAGGTATTTTCACACACCTTCCAGGGTTCTTTTACAAACCACAATCGACTTGGGACCGACAGCTTTACTGCCACTCCGAAGGAAGTTGTGCTACGGATTTATATTGCTCAAGAAAAATCCGTAGACCCCGGCTGGGTTCGAACCCACTGAGGTCGACAATGTTTATTTCGAGACCAATCCAACACCAAGGTGTAAGTACTCGTATGAATTAAAAAAGTATCAAAACAAAATTATAAAGTAAAAAAAAATAGGTATTGTTATTGGAAAAAAAATCTATATTAATAAAGTATTGATAATTTTATCATTTCCACTTCCCGAGCAGTGATTTAAAGTATCATGGGTCATTTCTGTGAGCTCTGAACAAAAAGTAGTTTTAAAAAAAACTTTAAAAAAAGTCGGTGGGATGAGGGGTTTTCTTAACATCGAAAATAGAAAGGGAATGAATGGTGGGGGGTTGGAGGGGTGGCCGGGAGGTTTAGGTGATTGAGGGGTGGGGTGTGTGGTCTGCTTCTCGCAGACTATACCGACTTTACCGACTTGAAGGTATGCATTATTACCTGAACAACTTTATACCTCCCCCTCTTGCAAACCACTTCTTTGAAGGTAATAGCTAAGTAGCCTAAGTTAGCGGTTTGTTGGATGATGGTGAAGGTTGCGTGGGGGGGGATGGAAGTGTGAAGGGGTTGGTCCAGGCCTAAATAGAGTGGGGGAGGGGAGTAGACTGTTCTACAAGAGAAGTTTCTGGAGCTGAGCGCAGATTTAGAGACCCATTACGGGAAGAGAAAAGCCACTTGAAGTGAAAGGAAACCTTTTGGGGTTGAGAATACTACGAGAGAGTGAGAAGAAAGTAGTATCTAAGAGAGAAAGAGATAGACTATTCACGAGGATGGAAAGAGTGACAAGAATATAACAACACGTAACACTCAACTACAGGGTTTTAAACTCTGACCTGAGGATGATGCAGTCGTAGCATCGAAACATGTCTTAGTATATATAACGTTGCAGCAGTATCCAAGGAACAGGGAATTCAAATAAGAAACAAATTCAATTCATATATTTTCTTTATATTTTCTTAAATTTTATAACTTGTTATGTTTCCTCTCAATATAATACAGAGGTACGAAATATATGCATGATAATATCATCCCTTAATTTTTAAAAACATAGCTTTAAATGTAATTTGACACAAAAGTCTACAATTTTAAAATGTACTTAACATTTAATATGTTTGTTATAATTTCAAGATTTCTTTATTACAATGTGTCATAACTTGTAATTATTATTACCAATCTCTCCAAATATTAATCAAATATTGTGCATTTATATTATTATCATATTACATTACACATTTATGTATTTCACGTTGAATTAATACAAATTGTACAACCGAACTTCACTAAAAATTGAATTTTATTTATAAATAATGTAATAATTTAGATCAGAGTAAGTGAGAAATATCAATAATTATAAAATAAAAAGTGGAAATATAATCAACTAGTTAATTATATTCTGAAAATTGAAAAAAATGACACATGGACACGGGAATCGAACCCGGGACCTTTGGCTTAGGTCCCGGGTTCGATTCCCGTGTCCACGTGTCATTTTTCAATTTTCAGAATATGATACATAGATGGAGTAATCCTCACTAAAAGCATAAATAATAGATTTGGCTATTTGATTCTTAACTAGTAATTAGACAAAGGAGAGAATCATTTTGGATGTGATTCTTCAGTAGAAAACAAACTGGATCGGACACATCCTTAGGAGGAACTGTCTTCTGCACGACGTCATAGAAGGAAAGGTTGAGGGAAAGAGGAGCTTAGGAAGAAGGAGGATTGAAATATTGGATGACTTGAAGGAAAGAAGAAAATTCTGGGAGCTGAAGGAGGCAGAGGACAGGGCCCATTGGAGGTTTTGACAGAAAGAGAAGTATATAAAACACATTAAATTGACGACAGGCTAAGAATCAGAGTAGAAGAAAGACATAGTAGTGACGAACTACTGTAGATTTACACGTTCGATGAGAACAAATAACAAGAGCAAAACAGAAATCTAGTCACGTGACGAGTTAAAAAAAAATCAATCACAAGAAATAATCGTGAACTGAGAGAGATTTATAAATATAAAAAAATAAAAATAACTGGAGCAAAAGTGAGATAATATAAATATGATGGGTATAAAATAAAAACTATTCTACTAATCGACATAAATTAAATGAATATAAAAAGGCTCTCAAGAGCATCTTTACAGGAGAATTTATTAAAACAATTTTTACTTCTTCAGAAAAATATTTGAATCTAAAACATATTTTGGAGGTTATCTAATTGAGTTTTCAATTTAGTGCTTTACGCTCCGTGAACTATTAAAATGGGGGGAAAAATCGAGAGAAAGCAGTTTACATAAATTTCATCGAGGGTGAAATTGGAAGACCTTTAAGTGAAATATATAGTAATGTGTGTGTGGAATATAGAGAGAGAAGGAGAAGAACATAAGGAACTAGGTGGAAATATTAGTCAAAGTAAAAATGATAAATTAACAGAGCAAAATAAACAAGATATTTAGAATAAAAAACAAGCTGAACGATTTAGGTAACGTAAGTTATTCCTACGATCCGTTTTTCAATAAAAAGCAATACAAGCTACAGAATATGTGATACTAGGTCTGTGTATACTATATAATTTTTGAACGCTTTGAAACCCACTTCGGTGGCCGCATGATCTAAGACGTCAATTTTTCAATGGACTGAATCATCGATGATGGGTAGGTCAGTGTTCTAATCCCGGTCTGGTGTAGTAAAGGGTTTTTTTACCAAATGATTTTCCCCTCTCCCTCCAATCAAATGTAGGTGCACTACCTCTAAATTCAACCTTTATACTCTCTAATAAATTTGCGTAACTAGTTCATCGGCGTACAACCCGAACGATTAGTAAGACGCGGTGCTAAAAAATTAAGCTAATTGTGTAGGGATGAAGAATATAAAATGTATATAAATACATTGTAATGCTATGTCTAGCCTGATTTGCCTCTAACGAGGAGGTCGGGGTTTGAATCTCGTCTGGGTGGACTGAGAATTATTTCTACCTAAATGTTTTCCAACTTTTCTGCCGCGGACATTCAGGTACATTTACCTCCCATTTTCCTGCCTCATTAGCGCAACTAAACGTGCACTATATATATGTATACATATATATAGTGCACAGAATTTTAATACCTGACCAAGATATCCGCCTTTAGTTGCGCTAATGGGGCAGGAAAATGTGAGGTAAATGTACCTGAATGTCCGTAGCAGAAAATTTGGAAAACATTTAGGTAAAAAACGTTCTCAATCCAGCCAGACGAGATTCAAACCCCGACCTCCTCGCCAGAGGCAAACCAGACTGGATATAGCATTACATTTACGTGTCTGGGTTACATCATTCGTAGCCCAGTAGTGGAAATATTATCCAGTAATAATAATACTAATAATGTACCGTTTGTCAGGGGACGCCCGAATGTACTAATAGTACATCCTTTCCGTGGAGGCTCTTTCCATGTCCCGATGAGATGAGGTGAGGGTGTGGAACCACTGGAAATACTTACAACTGAACTTAAGCCAAATTAACTTAATTCTTAAAACCGTTGGGGAGAAATATCCAAGGTACCAGACGGGAATTGAACCCGGGAACCTTGGACTCGCAGCCAGGTGCACTGACCACTACACCACGGGGCCTGTTATCAAATTAAATCAGCTTCACATTTATCTTGCTTGCTTGTTGTTGAGAATTCGATGCAATTAATTAGACGCGTTGAGTAACATAATTAACATATTTAAATATGTCTTTCTAGTAGGGATCCCGCCCCCTCTACCCCTTTAAACCAAACTAAAACGCAAGATAAGCTCGTGAGTCTAAAACGAGAAAGGAAGTGATACGATAATCCTTCAGACTTTAAAATTTTACTCACAGACTTGGGGGAAACCCTTACTCTGACCAAGAAATCCTTGCGACCTCATTCATTTCCCGCAACGACAAAGGATCCCGTTGTGTTCAAGAGATGCAAATCCTTTTCAGTGTTGTTGTACAGTGTTTTTATTTTATTTTCTTCTTCTTCTTCTTCTTCAAGCCTGCGCAATGTAGGCATGGTAATAAGGTGGGATTAAACTGTTATTTTATAGGGAAAGTCTACAAGAGAGACTATGGATGAAGTAGATTTTCGGTCTTTGCTTGGAGATAGAGAAACTTGATCCTCGAAATAAAATAAAAAGTACACTTAAAGATTTTTCTACCACCCAATTTAAAATAAGTCATCATTAAACTAACCTTATACGAACCCCTCTCCCCTCAAAAAAAAAAAAGTTTTATTTGTCATTTCAAACACTTCCCAAATATAGGACTACATTTACAACAAAATCGTTAAGAGACATTTTTTAAAAATTTGTAACAAAAAAAAAATCACTCATCAATAAGCTACCCTTAGTTTGAGGCTTAGGTGTCAAAATAATAATAATAATAAAGTTCTGAGGCATTACCCTATAACATCTAAATACACAGAATTGTAAAATCCACTTTTTGGGGGTTTGGGCACACACAAACAGTAAATATTCATAATAATCTCGAGGTTGAAAATTTTATTATTACAATACTTTCTCTTGATATGAAAAAGTAAAAAAATAGAGAACACCTCTAGTGGGTTTTTTTACAACTCGTTTGGGCCATTATCATATTTACACTAATTAGATAGAGAAGAAAAAGGTACAATTTAGAAGAAATGTACAGGAATCTTCATGGAGGAGAAATGTGGGGAAGCATTTAAAGGGTAGGAAAAAAATTACTCCTAATTCATCCTGCCTAGATTCGAACTCTAAACTCTTCCAGTTAAGAGGCAAACCAGACTAAATTAGCCTTACGTTTAGCCTGTGTGTCTACTAACCCGGGTATCAAGGTTACTAACTAATTATAGCACTACGTCGACCTTTGTGGACTTGGGGTAAAGTGCTCGTCTCAGGACTCGATGTTCGTGGGTTCATTCCCAACTGAGGTTGATGGAATGTTCTAAAACGATAATACAACCCTATAGGTTCATTATAAATTAATACCTAAATTTTACATTAATACCCTGAAGGTTGTTTGTTGAATCTAATTTTACTGTCCAAGTTTTATATAAATTTGTAAGTTTATAATACATCCACGTGAAAAACGTACATTCTAAATATCATTACCAGTTTTAGGCCTATGAGATTATATTGTATTATATTTTATGTATTTTTAAACATATTTTTTATAAATATGTATTTAGTATTTCATATTATTAGAGGTTATTATACTTATATGATAATGCAGTTATTGGATTAGGACATTACCTGTTAAAGTAAATAATATACTAACTTATAAATGGCAATAAATATCTAGAAGTACAGTTGCTAGGTAAATAAGATTATTGATTAATTTAACTAAAATAATGTATATATGTATATAATTGTTTCGGGACTCTTCTATCTACAAAATTGTAGAGCAAGTTAAAAAAAATCCACAAAGGCTTTTTTACTACTAAACCAATGCGAACATCTATAAAGACAATTATTGTGTATTTAATTTTCAAAGGTTGACAGTCTTACTTTTCTAGAGGCGAAGCTAATGTATTATTCTCTCTTGCAACAAGTAGAAATGTAGATTCTACTTCCAACTCCCCTTAGAGATCTATAAAGAAAGAAACAAAGAGAAATTATCTTTTATTACATGTAACTGAATTCAAAAATCGTGTTACAGGGAATAAATTTATCTCAAATAAATCGTGTTCCCACTAAGTTTAAGCTCTTATATAATTGTATTTTATTTGTTCATTTTATAGACTATGAAAAAAATTATAGATATTAAACACCTCTAGAAGCTTCCTAAAGTGTTTTTTTTATGGTAACACAGCCCTCTAATTTGTACTTGTATCTTAATTTTGATATTGTTTGATCCATAAATAAAGCCCCTATATATTTTGTTCATAAAATTTCGGGGGTTTTGAACCCACAAACCCCCCCACCCATGGATATGGTCTTGGTTATAGTAAATAAAAATACGTTGAGCACCAGGGAGTTATTGCGCATTAAAATATTTTTCATGGGGGAATTATTGATGTAGGTCTTACCTAGGATGCAACTTACAATCGTGCCGAGTTTGATACAAATCGGTTGAAAACTGTAATCGCTCGTAGCCGGACTTATAAACGCTTTTACAGTAGATACTATCATTTAATTAAATGTTGTCTTTGCTTCACAAAGCGTGGAGAGAGAGGCGCGTGTTACCGAGTGACCAATTTGCTAGAAGTGGGACCACTTATTTTGTAGGATGGGAAGTTATTTTAATAGGTGTATTATACGAAGATAATAATTTCTTATTTTATTTTATCATACGTAAATAGCTTTGTTTTAGTAAGTATTGAGCTAGTAAATAAACAATTGACTCCAATTGACTCTAACTCACATATTCATATTGTTGAAGTTTATATTATAAAAAATATTTATTTTTAGTCAAAATATATTAAATATTTCTTCAGTAGATATATCTAGTTTAATTTTATACACAAAGTAATCTCAACAATTCTTTAATATTTGTCATGGGCATTGTATAATTTGACAAAGAATTTTTGTCTCTCCATTTTAAAAGTTTTTGATCGAATGCCTCCGTGCTCATGAAAAATATTCAATAGCTGTTGCCTTCTTAGACCATTCTGACACTGAAGCGGACTCTTAAATAATTGAGATGACTTTTTTCATTTGACTTACAGAATTAATTATTTTATCATATCCATATAATTAATTTGGTACCAAATAATTTTTATTTTCTAATTTAAAATGAAAATGGGTTTGTCTGTCCTCCTTAATGATCAAGATATAACGACACCTGTGCCTTAATCTGCAACTTAAGTTCCCCCCGAATCACCTATATCCTTCCCATTTTTCACAAACCATGAATTAATATTTATTTTTTATGAACCCTGAATGCTAGCGGTTGGTTGGTAATCTGAGATTTATTTACTATGCCTCAATCTTACTTGGTAGGTCACACTTATCTACTACATCTAATTAACAACCTAATCCTCTAACTATCTGTCTTATATTAAATTATGTACATTTACTTATTTCTACCTCTTTTATAATCTCTCAGATTAATAGCCTTCATCTATACCGCTATACGTAATTATAATAAAAATACTCAAATTATTCTAGAATCGATCTTTATTTACCAACAGAGCAGCCGTTACCATCTACGTCTAGTTCTCATAATAGCCGCAAAAGCATCGCAGGCAGTGATGTGAGATTCAGTTGAAGTTTCTCTCAATAGGAAGCACTTCCGTGATCCGGAATGTAGACCCAGGGTTTTGATATCTTATCCGCAAAATAAGAAAATTTCAATTATTTATAAAATACTGGAAATATATTCTTAAAATCAAATGTAAAAAAAAAAGTGTAATTTTTTTTTCATATAAATAACCTATTTAAATTAAACATCAAGAATTTGTTTGGTAAAAAATTATTTTAAGCTCACAATTCCATAATTTTTGTTTGGTAATCTGGTGCAATATGCTCACCAAGAGTCAGAGAATCCCTAGCAGACGAGGAGCCCTGGGACCCCCCGTTATTGTCCTCACCCCCCATTACCCACCAAATAGTTTTTGTTTATTTATATTACATTAGTTTTACCTACAACCTATACCAATTTTCAGGCGTATAATCTAGACTGTCAGGAAAGGCCCTTAAAGGTAAATATATCAGATAATAAATGTTAGAAGCCGTGTTTTTTTCTCCAACCCTCCTTGGATTTTATTCCATAACGAACTTGTTTTGTTTAAAGGTATGAAGAACAACCCTGCAAAAAATTACCGAGTGACATATCCATCAGGGAACGGCCAGACTGGGCGAGCGACTAAAATATAAAATAGAACACATTGGTTGTAATGAGAGGTGGCCAGACTGGAGCGAGCGACTGAACGCGCGCGCTTTAAAGATAGAACTGGTTCTACTTTTCAAGTACGCGCGCTCGAGCCGGCACAGTCTAGTTTACAGGCGCTAGGCAATATTATTGTATGTTGGTTCATTGAGTGCTGGGAAAACTTCTCATCTTGACATTTTTATTACTATTGACCGGTTTAGCACACTTGCTACTAACGGACTAATTTAATTGGTAAGATCATAAACCATATATATATATATATTTATTTGTAAAGACCTACTTTATTATAATATTGAAGTATTTTAACATATCCGTTTTACATATATATAATATGTAAAACGAATATATGTATATTAATATATGTAAAACGGACATGTAAAAATACTTCAATATTATAATCAAAATAGGCCTTTACAAATAAGAATCACCATTAGCGTGGAGAGAGGATGAGAAAACCACAACAATAAATCACTTGTCAAAAACCACCCTCAGTTCACTGAGCCAAGATTCGACCCTTTGCCTCCTCGTCAACAACTTTCGAGAGTTATCTGCTAATCACGCGCTCGCTCACTCGCTCGCTGGCCAGTCTGGCCACGCAGTCGCTCACACGCTTGCCAGTCTGGCCGAACCCTCTCGGATAGACAAATGAAAATTGGTGGAGTTAAGGTGAATAGTATACGTTATAAATTGGTCACGGACCGAATTGAGTATAAATATGACAAAACGACCCCTTCCAAGAAGCCCTTCCGCTCCTAAGATACTGAAATATATCTGTTTGGGCTCTCAAGAATTCACTTGGTGAGTATTTTCAGGGTTAAGACCTATGTTTACTCGTCCGCTCAGAAACTGCCGTGCGATCAAAAAAAATAGGTATTTGAGTCCTTTTAACACAATAGATAAATAAAAAATTATTATCGTATGTGAGGCAGAAAACGCTGGTCGCAAAGTGGGGTGAAGTGGGGAACTAGAGAAATGAATCTTTCAGACAAAGATAGCAGGGTCAACATTCACCCTTGACCTTACAGGTCAGATACACAACTTGTGCTTGAAGAAACTAAACAAACAAATCGGAGGCACGTGTTTAAATCCCAACCGGGGACACTTGACGTATTTTTTCACTTATTATTTTGAAAGATATTAATATAAAGACTAATAATATGGTTTATATTAATAAGCTGTACTTTACTCAACCCATTAAATGGATTCATAAATTAAAATAAAGCAACTAGTTTATTTGTAAAGTTAATTTACTACAAGTTTCTGTGGCATATTAATAAATATACAAGAGTGAAAACTTACTTTGTAAATTATCTTTAGAATAACATACTTGCTACCCGTATCGGTGATCACGCGGAATAAACGTCAATATCACTTAGTACGGTTTCATGGCGACGGGGAGGCTTGGTCTCGAGTCCTGGCTGGGTGTTCTTCGGGTGATTTTACTAAATGGTTTTACACTCTCCCTCCACGCGAATTGTAAAGAGACCGCCTAGGTATCTGAGATATGCCGATCAAATGTTGCGTTTAGATTTAATATTAACAAAACAAGTTTGGTGTTTACTGGAATAAAAATCTAAAATATTTTCTATGACATAATTCATAGACTTGAAAACAGTCTAAAAGTTGACATTTTCCATTCTGAAAAGTCCAAAAATCCACAAATTATTTTAGTTTATTATTAAGATCTAAATGCCCTGAAAACTAAAAGTAACTGCTAGAGGAGCGTAGAATGGAGCTTTGTGAATAGAATTACGTCTATTTTAATAGGAGGTGTCACAATACATATGGTATTGTTATTTGTATTTCCCTCTTCCCCTGTTTGTTCTCCTACTGCCAAACAGCTCCACCCCGGAACGTTATAAACCCACTTGTTTCCTGACTTTTAGGAATTTCTGCTCAAATATTCTACTGCCTTAAAAGTAACAAATGCTTTCCATACGCACATATAATAATAATAATAATAATAATAATAATAATAATAATAATAATAATAATAATAATAATAATAATAATAATAATAGTCTAATAAAAATAAAAATAAAAATAGTAAAAATAATAATAATAATAAAAATAATAATAAAAAATAATAATAAAATAATAATAATAATAATAATAAAAATAATAAAAATAATAATAAAAAATAATAAAAAATAATAATAATAAAAAAAATTAATAATAAAAATAATAATAATAAAAATAATAATAATAAAAATAATAATAATAAAAATAGCAAAAATAGTAATAATAATAAAAAATAACAATAATAATAATCATAATAATAATAATAATAAAGTATATAAGATGACATTTTACAAAACTGTGATGACATCCTTATAAAAACTTGCCAAGAAATCACCAAACGTACTTCATGATATACTACCTCGTAAGTACGTGGTCTAAATGTCAATCTAAATTAATCTGGTTTTACCAGTAGCCAGTAGGTCATGGCTCGAATCCCGATTGGGTATACTAAAGGTGTTTTTTGAAAGAAAGAAAAGTCTTCCAGGCAACTGTGGGTACATTTCCTCTAAATTCATCCATAATAATCTATAGCAAACCTGCTTCGGTGGCCGCATAATCTAAGGCGTCACTCTCATGTTAAACTGGACAGCCGATGTCGGGAAGCACGGAGTCCGAATACCGATCGGGTTTATTGAGGGTGATTTTTCCAAAATGGTTTTCCCACGAAAATGTGGGTACACTTCCTATAAATTTGAACATTCCTCATCCCTAACTCATTAGCGTGATTAGTACATATGAGTATAGCACGAATGGTTAGAGCAGCGCGGAGAAGGAATTTAAAAATATATTGTTACTAGGATATTTGTAAAAGGGAAAGGTTAAATTTGTATTCAAACGGAGACAATTATTTTCATGGGTGACCTGGTGGTCTAGGGGTAAGGTGTCAGACATCTGTGCTGAGGGTCCGGGGTTCAATCCTCAATCCCGGTACAGATTTATCTGATTGCCCAAACCCTTCCTTCACCTCTGAAAAGACGTGTATTAATCACAACTTATGAATGTGAGGAATGCCAGGCCTCCACCGTGGTTCGGATCCCACGTTAAACTGTAGGTCCTCCCTTTCATCTTACAATCACCCTACCATTACACATTAGCGTTAAGTGCGTATAACCCGAACGGGTAGTAAGACGCGGTGCTAATAATAATAATAAGTATTATTATTTTCATCTACCTACCTATACATTAATAATGGTTGCTCGTCTCTGAACTCGGAGGAAACAACCGCTTGCTATGCGTGAATAATTTAGTGAGTTACTTACCGGCAGACAAACCTGGCACGCAACATATTTCAACGACCTTAAATGTGTTCTATAGATCAATAACATCATATTCATTTAAATATCAATAAAATGTTGATATCTCGAAGTGTTTGAGAGAAGATGTACCGAGCCACTAGTGTAAGTTTAGTGACGTTGCCTGCTTGGGAAATTCAAAGTTATTTTGTGCAGCGGGTTGCATCTTAAGGTGGGAGTGTAGAAAACATGAGAAAATCTCAGTGTTTTTGCTGGGGTTTTTTTATACAGAAAAAAACACATTTATTTTGTTAAAAGAAATTAAATAATTCTCCAGTATAAACATAGAGTTTAATTTTCTTCACGTGGTGATATCAACAGTTGTTGGATATCTGTCAAGGGTGTCCTGAAATTTAATGACAACTTTTGATCTTTATTTAAAAAGTTTCTCATCTAATACCGATATGATCTTGAAAGATATTCAACAACTATCAATATCACTATGTGAAGAAAATTAAACTCTATGTTTCTACTGGAGATATATTTTATTTATTTTGGCCAAAAATGTTTATCACACTTAGAGACCAATGTACAAACTAAAAAGAAAGGGATGAAAATGAGCAGTTCACCCTGCAGGGCCTCTTGTATACCTGCTAATAGTACCTACCCTCTTCCACTGACGAGTATAAAGTCTCGCTTTACACTTTGCACCTAAACAGCATTAACTTGCATTTCATTATATTGTTCTTGGTTTTTTTAGCACTGAGTCTTACTATCCGTTCGAGTACACGCCTATATACTAATTACTTTAATGGTTTTAGGGATGAGAAGGGTTCTATTTATATGAAGTGTACCAACATTTGCGTGTAATACTATATAGGAAAAACCACCCTCAGTACACCCGACCGAGATTCGAACCTCTAGCTCCCTATTATTGGCAGTCTAGTCTACTGCGAGAGTAGCGCGTTAGACCACGCGGCCACCGAAGCGGGGTTCTTGTTTCCTGTTCTAGATCAACATCTGCTTCCACGAACTTTTTTAAATCTACATCCAACCAGAAAGATTCCTACAGGACATTTCTGTGAATAAACCAAATATTCCAAGTTGTAGAAAAATAAAAATAAAAGTTTATAAGAAAATTAATTCGATATCGAAATATAATGTTGCGACAATGTTAGATTATTTGAAAAATGTGTTTTAGAAATGTAAGTCTTCATGCGCAAAGAGTATATTGAGTGTTTATACGCGTCGGTGGAAGAGGAAAAGTGCTATCTGCTGATAAACTAGTCGCTTTGCGGGATGAAATGCTCACTTTCTTACCCTTTATTCCTATTTTGTACATCGGTGAAGTGTGATAATCCTTAGTGTGCCTACCCGCCTCGGTGGCGTAGTTGGCTAACGCGCTAGTCGTGTTGAGCTAGACCGCCGAGGACGGGGAGATCGAGATTCGAATCTAGGTCGGGTGAACTGGGGGGGTGGGTGTTTCCTAAATGGTTTTCCACTCTCCCTCCACGCAAATGCGGGTTCACTTCCTCTAAATTCAACCCTCCCAATTCCTAATCCATTAGCGTAATTAGTACTTAAGCGTATAACCCGAACGGGTAGTAAGACGCGGTGCTAAATATTATTATTATTATTATTATTATGTACTTAGTGTGCCTAGGGTGCGTCAAGTTAAGATGCAACCCGCTTCGCAGAATAGCTTTGAAAATCTCTAAATAGACAACGTCATTAAAGTAGCTCTTAGTCAAAAAAACAAACACTTGCTTCTGAATTGATCGCGTTGCCGCTGAGCTAACTCATCCAGTCTCGTGTTTATCAACGTCGATGATATGTCAGGAGGACTAACCGCTGCGAACGATGTGTGAGGTGGGAGAGGGGGATAATATAGCATGTTAAAGAGAGAAAGGGAATATTTCCAACACGGACAATGGAAATAGAATAAATAAGCCAACTCTACAACCTCACCGTAGAAACATCAGTCATTCGAATTGGGTCAACTTTTCTCAATAAAAATAAATCAATAAACCCGCGGGCTAATTTTAAATCTTTGATAAGTTACCCAAATAGTCACACAAAAAAAAATCCTATTCCTCCAGGGAATTCTATTTTAAGTTGTTTTTTTGGCAACACGTATTACTACCCTTTCGAGTTATACGTATATGTACTAACTACACTAATTTATTAGGGATTAAAAAAGGTTTAAAATTAGAAGAAGTGTACCCACATTTGCTTGTAGGGTAGGTGAAAAACCATTTAGGGAAACAACCTCAGGACACCCGACCGGGATCGAATCCAAAACTCCTTATCATTGGCAGTCTAGTCTATTGTGAGAGGGACGCCCTGGACCACACGGCCATCGATTCACGTTTAAAATTTAAAATTGTAGACATACTTATTTTTTTTCATAAAACATTCGCCTTAGATTTTTTTTAAGTATTCGCGGAAACTCATCCGGGAGAGATTAAAAGTGACTCGACATCACCCACATCGGTGGGCACGCGGACTAAAGGTCGGGCTCATCAAATCTGGTTTGCCAGGAATGAGAAGGTCAGATGGATGTACAGAGTGTGGTTTCCCTTCTATTGTTTTTCCACTCTCTCTCCACGCACCGTGTCTTACTACCCATCCGGGCTATACTGTTATGTACTAATTACTTTAATGGTTTTGGGGACGAGAAATGTTACATATAGAAGAAGTGAACACGCATTTGCGTGGAGGGAGAGGGGAAAACTATTTTAGGGGAAAAACACCCTCGGTACAACCGTACTGAGATTCGAACCTCGATCTCCCCGTCATCGGTTACTATATCGTAATCCTAATCCTTCGTAGGTAGTACCCACTTCAGTGGTCACGCGGCCTAAGGTATCAGACTCGCAATATACTGGAGGCTTACAGGAAGGTTTAGGTTCGAATCTCAGCTGGATACATTAGCGAATAAGGGGGTTATCAAATGTGATCTATCTTCTTTTTAACCAGTTCTGAGTATCTGTTCGGGTTATACGTGGACAAGAGTTACCCTAGTGAGATTGGGATGAGGAAGTTAATATTTTAGAAGAAATGTACCTGAATTTTAGTGGAGGAAGAGGGGGAATCCCCCTCATTACACCCAACTGGGACTCAAACCTTAATATCCCGGTCACTAGTGACGCGCTAGGACATGTGACCACCCTTGTATTCCTCATCATTGTAACTCTCCCGTTCTCTCTGTATGCGAATGCGGGCTCAATTAGATTCATCCACCCTGCTCACCGAATGTATTATATAGTAAAACGACCCTTGTATTAGAATGTAGGAACTTAAACCTATCGTAGGTCATGCATAGCCTTTTTTTTTTCTATGGTCGCGCTTGATATATTTTGATTGGTGGATCTAATTTCATGTTGCCATCCTATTTTATTCGTTAATCGTATCTTACAAATACTGTATTCAAATAATTTCTGCTATTTAATCTTGTGGCTAATTTAACCCTATTATTTTTTTAATGTCATCTGTGTAATTTTAACAATGTGATCTTTCCATCCGTTCAATTGATGTGTAATGACTACTTATTACATCATCACGTTTGTTTGTCCTCTTGTGTCCCTACGTAGGTTATTTCTATTGTGTCATTTCCCCTTGCTTTAGAATTCATCAGCTTCATGCTCGAGTACACCGGCAAGGGATGTTTCAAATACATGGAAATTAGAATAAAACGCAACAATTTCATTCTAGTGTCATTGAACTGTAAGCCCCGGCAAACTGTGGGCACAATCTCCGTGTGTGTGTGTGTGTGTGTGTGTGTG
>CABFWB010000435.1:199875-225897 GCA_902151455.1 Timema bartmani | reverse complement strand
AAAAAAAAAACAAATCGATGACGCATGCGTAATAAAGGTCATCGTCTAACTATTGTATGGGTATTTGTATATATCGTCAACAAGGTGTTTCCATGGTAACCAAAGTCAACTACGGACAAAAGTAGCCAATAGAGTCAGTCAGTCATGCTAGTAGCAATTTTCTTTTTAAATCCTGATTAACAAGTCGTAAAACTCACCTGACCAATAGCAGACGTCCTTCCGTCGTACGTTCCGCATCGGGAGTGAGATGTAAAAAAAAAAAAGGACAATAGACGTTTAAAATTGGATGCCCGAGGAATGATGATGACTGCATGAATTTTTAAGTGGTTGTTCTGGTGTGGGCCATAAGGTCGATTACCTAGTGTCGAGGGAATTGGATAGTGGTCCTTAAGAGCGGTGTGATCTCGTGGTTTGCGTGTTGGATATAAATTATTTGCCTCGTTTTATGCAAGTTCTGTTTAAAATCGTTCCACGCTGGGTCAGTGTATGGATAACTTAGCTGTGGGGAGCCAGCCATCAGTTTCAGAGACGAGACAAGCTTCACACATGTGAGTCAAGAAGGATCGCCGTTTATTTTAGGGTGCTAGGGCGTCTAGAGTAGCTGATTGGGAGAAAAGTTGAAACACATGCTTAGCACTATCTGTTGTGTTTTTTTCTTTCAATATTTTGTTATTTTAATGTTTAGAATAATTGTAGATTTACAACCGCACAAAAGAATACTATTTAAACTCGGACGACCAGGGTTCAAATGTTTTTTTGTTAGTTATTTTATTTACACACACTAATGACACAATTTGTGTAATCGTGCCCACAATATTGTACAAGATTTGCTTTCCACAACTCATTGCATGTGATATATTGTAGTTTGTAGTAAACAGAGCAGCTCGTTTAGTGTGGTTGCTTTAGTTGAACAATGTTTTAAGTTTTAAGCTTAGATAGACTTGTCTGCTAGACGTTTGCTATTTTTAAATGAATTATTGTATGTTTATTAATCACCAAATATTGGTCAAAACTAATACAAATTAAAATTATAAGAGATTGAATCCTAGATTCAAATGTTTTCGGGTGTTTATAAGATTAATGAAATAAAACTTTAAAATAACTAAGGGTTGTTAAGTAAGTATTTACAGTACAAAGGATTCTATTCCATATTCCTGAAAACTCTAACTCTGTGTAATTTAAGATTTATTTTATACCAGTAATGTGCTGAAGTACAGTAGAAATAGCCACCATTGTACTACCACGCTGTCGGTCCACAGAAAACTAACAGTTCAATGGTACTAAGAGAAATTTACTTTTGCTAACCCAATTTGTTTCCATTTAATAAAGTACAGTCATATAATGTGTTGATCAATTTTCCATAAAACATTATAAGTCATTAAGTAACATAAGTACTGAGTACGTATCAATATATTATAACGGCTTAGTGCTAAAACTGAAAAACTTCCGTACAAAGGGGGACCTCAGATTTTTTTTGCCTGGGATTCACATTTTCTTAAAACGGCTCTGAGTGTACGAATGGGCAGAGTGAATTTGGGAGTGCTGTTATGATGACATATTAATGGCTGAGAGTGAAAGTGACTTGCAGAGCGCATTAAATCATTTGATTGTGGTGACAGGCAGAATTTATCTATATAAATGTCTCCAAAATTAAGTTGATAGTTTTTGATAAGAACGGATCAGGAAATGATTGTCAGATTAGTATAAATGGACAACTTTTGGAACAATTAAATAGTTTTGTGTATCTGGGCAGAATTTTCTTGAAAAATGTAAAGATAGATAGTAAAATCGACAAACGGATTAATGCATCTCGGAGAGGAGTTGTGAGTTGTGGACTATAGCAAAAAATGAAGAAGTGTCGAAAGAGGTAAAGATGGCATTATATATAAAATTGTGTTGAGGCCAACGTTATTTTATGGGTGTGAAGAGGTGAGTTTGTCAGGAGAAACACAAGAGCAAGGTGAATGCGGTTGGGATGAGATATCTAAGAAATTAATGTGGACAAACTCGTATGGACAGAGTCAGTAATAAATGGGTGCTGAAGGATTGCGATTTGAAAGGGATCTAATAGATCAATGTGAAATTAGAGTCTAACGTTGGTTTGAGGATGAATGTGGATCAAAAGGAAGGAGTAGACAATGTAAGACTTGGTTGAATGTTGTAGACGAATGTGTGATAAAGAGAAACATCAAGCGTTTTAAGAATAAAAGAACATGCTTGTATGACTCGGTGTATGGATGTTGTTGAAGCGAAGGGAGTATGTAAAAATAGGGCAGTGTGGAGAAGATTAGTGAGAATGGATTAAGTACTGAGTTGTTTTTTTTATCTATATGCACAGTTTCTTGCCTAACCCGTAAGAGAACGGCGTGATTAGATATGTATGTATACGTATGTATAAATATATCAATTATTATTTGCACTGCAAGTAAGCAAATTTAGCATGTTGAAATTGTTTGTTTCGAATGCACTTCAAGCAAATTTTTCGTTGAAATTTCTAAACTCCATAGCACTTGTGTGATAACTAAATATGAGGAGGCTCTATTTACATTTTATGTAGAAAAATCCAGAACAAAACTTAAAATTCTCTAAAAGAAAAATAAGTAAATATTTGACACCAAGTTTCTTTGATTTATTAGAGATAACTCAACTTTCTAATTTTTTTTTTAATTAACCTACTGAGGGTATGGCAACTTTGAAACCTTACACAGAACTTCTGATCTACTCATATAAATTATTTAAAAAAAATAATTAGCGTCTAATATTTAATCAAAATTGAGCATTTACATAAATCCAAAATAATTGAGATTCGATTATTCTAACAATGTCTGGTGATGAGTGGTGATGAGTAAAGGTTATGTAACTCAACATTATGTGACCTATTCCACTCCTCATTATCTTACTATTTATTTTGGATCAAATATTTTCCTAATTTTTTTGCTTTGGAACACCTTAAATTTTCTTCTCGTCATTTAAGTTAAGAGACCAAGTTTCACAATCATAAAGAACAGAACTATCAAAATATAAGTTTAATTTTTCAATAAAATTCTTCTGAATAATTATAAGTAAGGGTTCATCTCACGACCGATTAACCGGGATATTATATACAAGATTACGTTCCAACCAGGAAATATGTCGAATTGCAAATTTCTGCAATCTTATCTTGACGATAACGAAGTTGGAATAGATTTAATAGTTTTTGATTTTTTTAAATAATGATAAAACATTTTTCTCCTATATAAATTTACGATTAAAATTAATTAATCCCCAATTATGAGGATATCTCCAGAACTATTAAAAAATATTAATATTATTAAAAATTATCTTGTTTGATAGTGTTTATTTTAACTTAGTATGATTGATAGTATAAGTTATTATTCTCGTTCTAATAAGCTGTGGTTTGGATAATTTAAATTGAAGAATCAATAATTTCCTAACAGACTACTATTCATTTGTAAGAATTGATTATCTGTCCTTGTGACATATTTGTTTGTTTTTTCAATTTTTAAAGAAGTTAAGAGTACAAGACGTAAATGAATCAATTCGCCAGTCCTCGGAATGTTCTTTTGAGATGTATTGATATTTACTTGCAACAACATCATAAATAGAGCATCCACTTGCTGTGGACACATAACTAATTAATACGATCAAGATGTCTAACACAACTTAATTAACAATGTAACTAAAGTAAATGTTAATATGTAAATATCGCAGAATACTGATTACTTGTATCAAAGTTGTGAATATATTTTCTTTTGTTTTAGAAATCCTGGTTCATCCGTGATTGATTATTTTGGCAGACTTTTCCTAACTTAAGCGTACAGAATAGTATTTTGGACTTCCCTAATCATGGCTGTTGACATATTAATTTACCTTGGCCTGCTCATGATAAGGTTAGAATGAAAAACACCAGCATTTTCCAGATTAAGTTAAGTAAATTTTAACTATAAAATGACTACTAAGTTTTATTATAATCAACACTTAATTTTACTCGAGGTATAAATATAAATTTCTATGGCCAAAATAATTTTAAAGGAATTTTTACATATTACATTTCAAGTTGTCTTAGGTCTAGAAGTCTTCATATCAGCATGGACGCATGAATTACCGCTTCTTTTTTATTGTGTGCTAAGTTTATTTCTTACAGTGCACCAATGTTTGTTTTTATTTATCAAAGCTGTCGTTTTATTTTATATTATTTGTGCTAATCTGGCTTTTTACTGCACACTTGTGTTGTATTAACGACTTACCTGTATGGCTGGGCCCACGAATGTCAACTTAATTTGTTCTTGTTTTATGGTAAAGAGAAATTTGGGGCTCACATTTTTCTGGATGTAAGTGTGTAGGAATTTTGTATTACTTTTGGTTCAAACAGACTGTATGAGTAATTTGGGTCTTGAGTTTCCGAACACCATATATATATATATATATATATTGGGGTCCTTATGGGGTGTGAGATATAAAATATAAATTAATTTAAATATGATAGATCTCTTTTAAACCTATTCTAAAGTGTATTAATAGAAAGGTCTCATGATTGTTTGACAGATGGTAGCACTAACTCAATGATTGTCTAACAGATGGCAGCACTAACTCAATGATTGTCTAACAGATGACAGCACTAACTCAATGATTGTCTAACAGATGGCAACACTAACTCAATTTGATTTAATATTTGACTTTTTCCCTCTCTCTCCCGTCCTCCCTTTTGTATCTTTAAATATATTTTTTGTCATTTACGGAGAAAGTTTTACTCTAAAATCACTAATGGTAATCAAAGAAGTAAATTGCTATTAAAATGTTACATAGCACACCTTCATGTAATGTGTTTTTAGTGCATTGTTTAACGCGCTACTCTCGCAGTAGACTAGACAAACGATGATGGAAAGATCGAGGCTAGAATCTCGGCTGGGTGTACTCAGGGTGGGTTTTATAAAATGGTTTTTCACTCTCCCTTCACGGAAATAGGAATACACTTCCTATAAATATAACCTTCTTAATCCCTAAAATCTTTAACGTAACTAGTACATAGGCGAATAACCCGAACGGGTAGTAAGACGTGGTGATAGAAAAAGGATTGTTAAAAATGTAGGTCTATGAAATGTAGTGATATAATTTATAATGAAAGCTAGAGAATATTTTACATGAAAGTAGTGAACTAACTAACCTACTCATAGTTGGAGCAATTTTTTTCAAGGTCAGAATTAGTGATAAATACACGTTGCTGGCTCTGACGATGTGCATAACTCCCAGATTTTAAAACATTCCAGCAAGTGACTTGATTAAAACATTTTTATTTAGTCCTAATGCATTTTATTTTTGTCAGCTCGTCTCCCTTCCCGTTCGAGTTGTACACATATGTACTAATTACGTTAATAAGTTAAGGACGAGGAAAATTTGAATTCAAAGAAGTGTAATCACATTGGCTTGAAAGGAGAGGAGAAAATTATGAAGTAAAAATCACCTTCAATACACCTGACTGGGATTTAAACCCCGATATCCCCATCATTGGTAGCCCAGTCTATTGCAAGAGTGACGCCTTAAACCATTCGGCCACCGAGGCGTGTCCGTTTGCGTTTAAAACGGCATCAATTTATTTGTTAAATCGGAGACAAAATCAGCCCGGGACATGTTTATGATATGTTTTCTTCACTATGGTAGCGGTGGACGTGTCGGCGCGGAGAGCGACAAGAAGATGCCTGTCATCATGTACTTCTACCCCGCCAGTCCACCTTGCAGGGCCGCCATGTTGGTCGCCAGAGCTGTGGGAGTCGATCTTAACTCCAACCACACGGACATCACGTCCGGGGCTCAGCTGACTCCGGAGTTTATCAAGGTGTGACGAGGGAATGGTCGTAGTAAGAGTTGTCAGTGGGTACATGCGTGGTTTATAGTGTATGGTGTGTGTATGCGTGGTTTATTGTGTATAGTGTGTGTATGCGTGGTTTATAGTGTATGGTGTGTGTATGCTTGGATTATAGTGTATGGTGTGTGTATGCGTGGTTTATTGTCGTGTGTATGCGTGGGTTATAGTGTATGGTGTGTGTATGCTTGGGTTATAGTGTATGGTGTGTGTATGCGTTGTTTATTGTCGTGTGTATGCGTGGTTTATAGTGTATGGTGTGTGTATGCTTGGTTTATTGTGTATGGTGTGTGTATGCTTGGTTTATTGTGGTGTGTATGCGTGGTTTACAGTGTAGGGTGTGTGTATGCTTGGGTTATAGTGTATGGTGTGTGTATGCTTGGGTTATAATGTATGGTGTGTGTAAGCGTGGCTTATTGTGTTAGGTGTGCTCATGCGTGGTTTATTGGGTGCGGTGTGTGCGTGCGTGGTTTACAGAGCTATGCGTGTCCATGCGTTGTTTGTTGTGTATGGTTTACTCATGCATCATAGATTGTGTACAGTTTGCGCATAATATTTTATTGTGTATGGTGTTCGCATGCTTGATAAATTTTGTATGCTGTACTTAAGCGTTTTAAATAATACAATCATATGACACGGCTTAGTATGTACACATGCGTAGTATATGATATGCGCATAAGCGATTTATTATGCACGATGTGGGCATTTATTTTTTATTTTTAGCACCACGTATTACTACCCGTTCGGGTTATACACCCATATATTGATAATTATATGCATATGAGCTCTTTATTATGTACAATGCATAATTTATTACGAACTATGTATAATTTATTATGTACTCGTATGAGGTGCACACACGATAGTAATGAACATGAGACTATAAATCACCCGCAGAACCCTCACTTTATCTCATTTGAGGAAATAAATTTTTTTTTAACAAATGTCAAGCCAATGTCATCAACTTTCAAAGAGATATTATAAAAAAAAAACTTCTCTCAATAAGAATGATGAATGAATAAGCCTTTATGTTATTTTTAATGAATATGTCGTTTTTTTTTTTTCAGCTCAATCCTCAACATACCGTCCCAACAATAGATGACAATGGTTTTATTCTCTCTGAAAGGTAAATACATTAAAAAAAATTTAAACTGACTCTGGACCAATTTCATAGTCACGTTTAGTATTCTAAAATGATTAAAAAAATATAAAAGATAAACCTCTATGACGTCAGCTCCACAAAAGAGCCATACCGACCAAGCGGCCACCGTCTGTTGGCGAAGATCGTATCAACTTCTGCGGATAGAGGGTGTCATGTGATCAGTACAAAGAACCCTCCAGTCGTTAACCTCAGTTTTCTAAACCGGAGCCGCTAATTTTTCTTTCAAGTATCTCCTCGTAATTGTTTAGTAATCCTCTTAGCGGGTTCCTCCTTTGCTAAAAATAAACTAACTTAAAAATTAAATTATTCTAAAATAAAGTAACACCACTTATATTAATCTAGTACAACTTAACTCACTTGACTTAACATCATCCTCATCATGAACATCTTCCAGCCACTGGCTGGGTCTGTTTAGAACATAGGTCTCTCCTCCTTTCTTCCCACCACCTCTCTCCCTCCACCTTGGCCCAGTCCTCTCCTCTCTCCTCCACACTCCTCCTTACTCCCATCTGTCCCTTGGTCTTCATCTCTTCCTCCACCTTGTTCCAGTCCTCTCCTCTCTCCTCCACACTCCTCCTTACTCCCTTCACCCATATGTTCCTTGGTCTTCCTCTCAGCCTCCTACCTCCCATCTCCATATCCAACATCCTCCTAGACATCCTTTCCCTCTCCATCTTCTCACATGTCCTCCATACCACCTTAGTCGTGCCTTCTCTATCCTGTCTTGGACTCTGTCAAATTTTGTCCCACTGATCCTGCTTCTCATAAATCTCATTTCACTCGCCTGCATTCTGCTTCCATCCTGTTCCTTCATTATACTACTTAACATAAATTAATCAAACTTTACATTATCTAACCTAACCAATTTAAATTATAATCGCGATCTATCAGATGATGCAGTCACCTTCGACTCGGGAGGGCATTATGTTTATGCTTTATGGTTTATGTTTACAATGCCAACTGTACGAATGCACATAGCATGGTGGACTCGATTCCCGTGTCCAGGTGTCATTTTGTTAATTTAAAAAATACCGTCAAGGTAATCTTGCCACCTTTGAAGTTTGATTCACACGTTCGCCGAAAATATAAAGCAGAATCTGCCCCAGTGGCGCAGCAATTCACACGCTGTATGATGACCCATGATGCATTGCAAAGGTAACTTAAAACAGATGATTATCAAAATACTATATTTTCTAGTGGATAAACATATATTTTAGATCATTCTCACGATGTATGTTTTCAAATTATGATGCTGTGTCGTGGCACAATCCAATACATCGATACACACGCTTTACATTAACGAGTTATTTCAAATCTCCTCACAACGGACATCGAAGCTGTCTGCTAGCTTCTGGCTCTACAGCGCATGCTTTGTCAAGTTCGCATGCGCACTGATTTGAGATAGTTAGTTCCGAGATTTGATTGGATTTCCTGTGCCTAACATCTCAGGCAGAGCGGACAAAGTAGAACTTTAGCGGAACAGCTCGCGCCGGTGAGGCGGAAATCTTGTGATTGGCTTAGAGCTCGTCACGCGACCACGTTTCTGTTCTGCGCTAGTTTTTCGGCGAACGTGTGAATCCACAGTAAGGTTAAAAGAAAATGTCTTACTTAAACATTCTCGACGAAGAATTAATTTAGCTTGAACTTTACCTTTTGTTCTCAGCCGGGCTATCATGGGCTACTTCGTGAACCAATATGCCAAGGATGACTCCCTGTACCCTAAGGACCCCAAGAAACGTGCAATGGTTGATCAGAAACTATATTTCGACATTGGAACTTTGTACCAACGGTTTCTCAACTATTTTGTAAGTACCAATCTCGTTATTCCACAGATTCTGAAAGTCCAGAAAAAAAGGGTGATAATGGCCTTAAGAGGCCACCTTACGACCGATTAACCGGGGTACTAGCTGTATTAAGACATCTGGTTCGAGCTGTGTTATCCTACCCAAATTGGGTATTATTCGAGGGGTGAGACGGGCTCTTAAGATGTCTGGTTTGAGCTGTATTACCTACCCAAATTGGGTATTATTCGAGGGGTAAGAAGTGCTCTTAAGTTGTCTGGTTCTAGCTGTATTACCTACCCAAATTAGGTATTATTCGAGGGGTGAGAAGTGCTCTTAAGTTGTCTGGTTTGAGCTGTATTACCTACCTAAATTAGGTATTATTCGAGGGGTAAGAAGTGCTCTTAAGTTGTCTGGTTCTAGCTGTATTACCTACCTAAATTAGGTATTATTCGAGGGGTAAGATGGGCTCTTAAGACGTCTGGTTCTAGCTGTATAACTCACCTAAGTTGCGTATTACTACTCTTTAGAACGAATGTAATATAACATTCAGTGGGACAGCGGGAAAGAGTTTAGGAATGAAAATCCAAAATACTAAATTAATCTCTGCGTCTAGAGGCTATTTTTTTTAAAACTAATTAAACCCTCCCCCATCCTACTACTCATCCGAACTATTCGTATATTTACACTGATGGTGTAGGAAAGTGTAGTTTTGAGACTATACACCAGAACTGGCGTTGAAAAGATTGGGAAATCAGGCGAATAAAGACCTCTGTACATCGTACCCGGGATTCGAGCTACGACCTGAAGTTATCTTCAGCTGTAAATTTTGATAGTTATTATCAATTACTGTAAAATATAAAATAACACCAATAATATAGTAAAATGATATCACTGTTATATTATTATCATTATTTGTGGTATTAACGTACATTTTATGAACCGACTGATTACATCAGCACAAGACTTTTAAACTAACTTTAATCTAAAACAGACACAACACCGGGCCCCTGATCGTTAATCCATCACCGTGAAAGGTGAAACCCACATTTCACCAAAAATAAAAATTTTCGGCCATGACTGGAATCGAACCCGGGACCTTTAGTGTAATAGTCAGACACTTTACCGAATATTCTAAAGTGGCGGACTGCTTTTTATCTTGACCACCAAAGAAAAAAAGTTCGTATTTTCTAAATATTAGACTGTACGGCCCTTTATTAAGGAGGATGTCAAACCTTTTACAGATGCCAATCGCCTGGAAAGGCATGAAACCTGATGACGAGGCTCTGAAGAAACTGGAAGAGGCAGTCGGATTCCTGAACAGCTACCTGGAAGGTCAAAGCTGGGTCGCTGGAGAGGACATCACTATCGCAGACTACGCCATCGCCGTCACCATGTCCAACATTGAGGTGAGAGAGCCGACTAGCACTGGTGCCGGATTTATGGTTCAAGGGCATTTACGAATTACCCCTTCTTTTTCGGGTGTCCCGTGTTAAAATGGATGTATATGTTTATTTAACTAACTTCGTACTAAAAACTACATACATTTTTATACAGGTTTTTAAGTAGAGAAAACACTTGAATTTTGTGAATCCAACTTACGTGAACTTGGACTCACGCGAACTTGACTTACGCGAACTCGACTTACGTGGCTTGTTTTAATACGTTGTTGGGAGACTTATACTTGCAACTACTAATTCCACGTATCAAGCGTAACTTTAAACATAATACATGGTGGACCTTTTATGCAGGCGTTTCTTGACGCACGACAGGGTGAGGCGCGTTCTTTAAATACACAGGGGGCAATGAGTGTTTTTATTCAATACCGTGCTTCATTTATGCCGTCGTGATCTGAAAAGTGTGTCACCGTAACCTAAAGATTGCCGCGTCAAAAATGACGCACGACGATCCAAGATACATTATATTCAATGGGGCATTTTATACAGGCATCAGCTTTTATGTCGCCATGTTGGTGAAACTGTAGGGCAACCAACTTCTACGCCACTCGTGTTGGAACCTCAGTGTATCTCAGTACCAGTATCAGTGTATCTCAGTACCAGTATCAGTGTATCTCAGTACCAGTATCAGTGTATCTCAGTACCAGTATCAGTGTATCTCAGTACCAGTATCAGTGTATCTCAGTACCAGTATCAGTGTATCTCAGTACCAGTATCAGTGTATCTCAGTACCAGTATCAGTGTATCTCAGTACCAGTATCAGTGTATCTCAGTACCAGTATCAGTGTATCTCAGTACCAGTATCAGTGTATCTCAGTACCAGTATCAGTGTATCTCAGTACCAGTATCAGTGTATCTCAGTACCAGTATCAGTGTATCTCAGTACCAGTATCAGTGTATCTCAGTACCAGTATCAGTGTATCTCAGTACCAGTATCAGTGTATCTCAGTACCAGTATCAGTGTATCTCAGTACCAGTATCAGTGTATCTCAGTACCAGTATCAGTGTATCTCAGTACCAGTATCAGTGTATCTCAGTACCAGTATCAGTGTATCTCAGTACCAGTATCAGTGTATCTCAGTACCAGTATCAGTGTATCTCAGTACCAGTATCAGTGTATCTCAGTACCAGTATCAGTGTATCTCAGTACCAGTATCAGTGTATCTCAGTACCAGTATCAGTGTATCTCAGTACCAGTATCAGTGTATCTCAGTACCAGTATCAGTGTATCTCAGTACCAGTATCAGTGTATCTCAGTACCAGTATCAGTGTATCTCAGTACCAGTATCAGTGTATCTCAGTACCAGTATCAGTGTATCTCAGTACCAGTATCAGTGTATCTCAGTACCAGTATCAGTGTATCTCAGTACCAGTATCAGTGTATCTCAGTACCAGTATCAGTGTATCTCAGTACCAGTATCAGTGTATCTCAGTACCAGTATCAGTGTATCTCAGTACCAGTATCAGTGTATCTCAGTACCAGTATCAGTGTATCTCAGTACCAGTATCAGTGTATCTCAGTACCAGTATCAGTGTATCTCAGTACCAGTATCAGTGTATCTCAGTACCAGTATCAGTGTATCTCAGTACCAGTATCAGTGTATCTCAGTACCAGTATCAGTGTATCTCAGTACCAGTATCAGTGTATCTCAGTACCAGTATCAGTGTATCTCAGTACCAGTATCAGTGTATCTCAGTACCAGTATCAGTGTATCTCAGTACCAGTATCAGTGTATCTCAGTACCAGTATCAGTGTATCTCAGTACCAGTATCAGTGTATCTCAGTACCAGTATCAGTGTATCTCAGTACCAGTATCAGTGTATCTCAGTACCAGTATCAGTGTATCTCAGTACCAGTATCAGTGTATCTCAGTACCAGTATCAGTGTATCTCAGTACCAGTATCAGTGTATCTCAGTACCAGTATCAGTGTATCTCAGTACCAGTATCAGTGTATCTCAGTACCAGTATCAGTGTATCTCAGTACCAGTATCAGTGTATCTCAGTACCAGTATCAGTGTATCTCAGTACCAGTATCAGTGTATCTCAGTACCAGTATCAGTGTATCTCAGTACCAGTATCAGTGTATCTCAGTACCAGTATCAGTGTATCTCAGTACCAGTATCAGTGTATCTCAGTACCAGTATCAGTGTATCTCAGTACCAGTATCAGTGTATCTCAGTACCAGTATCAGTGTATCTCAGTACCAGTATCAGTGTATCTCAGTACCAGTATCAGTGTATCTCAGTACCAGTATCAGTGTATCTCAGTACCAGTATCAGTGTATCTCAGTACCAGTATCAGTGTATCTCAGTACCAGTATCAGTGTATCTCAGTACCAGTATCAGTGTATCTCAGTACCAGTATCAGTGTATCTCAGTACCAGTATCAGTGTATCTCAGTACCAGTATCAGTGTATCTCAGTACCAGTATCAGTGTATCTCAGTACCAGTATCAGTGTATCTCAGTACCAGTATCAGTGTATCTCAGTACCAGTATCAGTGTATCTCAGTACCAGTATCAGTGTATCTCAGTACCAGTATCAGTGTATCTCAGTACCAGTGTCAGTGTATCTCAGTACCAGTGTCAATGTATCTCAGTACCAGTGTCAATGTATCTCAGTACCAGTATCAGTGTATCTCAGTGTCAATGTATTTCTGTAGATAGTGAGTGTGTTTCTTTTTTGTTGCTGAGTATTTACTGTCTACCGCTTTATTTGTTCCTGAAATGGCAACAATATGAGGAAATTAACGCATGGATACTTCACGAGTGGTAGAATAGAATAGATTGGCTCCGTATTTTTTTATTTCCTCTCAGCCTTTTCATGAAGCGCAACATATATTGCTTGTATAAAAGCAAACGCCCAGGACGCGCGTCACGAAACGTCTGTATAAAAGGGATCCTAATCTGACGCACATCTGATAGTGTCATCGCCGACCTGTTTGTTTCTACCCTGAGAGCAATCGGTGTCCTTGGTTGAATCCCCACGTAACACTTATAGTAGACCTTATTTTGAAACAAACAGATATGTCAATAGAATACATCGTATCATTTGACTTACACGGTTTTTCAAGTTGCGTGGAAACTTTCAGAACGAATTAACTGCTTCAGTCGAGGACCTATTGTTTGTATATTCATGGTTACAGATTGTTAATTTGGACTCGTGCGAAATTTTTTAAAACAATTTAACCGTGTAAGTAGAGGATGTAATGTATAATATTAATGTTTTTCAGATGGTTGTATTAGACTTGCGCGGAAATCTTTAAAACAAATTAACCGTGTAAGTCGAGTACTTATGGTTATATATTAATTGTTTCCAGATTGTCTTGCCGGACTTGTCCAAATACAAGAACGTGGAGATCTGGTCCACTAAGGCCAAGGCCGCCATTCCTCGCTTCGACGAAATAAATCTCCCAGGCGTGAAAATGTTCAGAGAAGTTTACGAAAGCAAGAAGAACTGAGAGATATGAAAAGCAAGCTATTAGAATATTGGTCATTATTATTTTTTAAGCACTCAAATTTGAGTTATTTGTTTACAACACGAATCGGAGTAGCCTATAAGATTCAATAATATTAATTTCTCTTTAAAAAAATTGAAAAATAACTTTTATTTTTATTAGTTATTGTAGTTTTACCTTATACTTTTATTCATAATCTATTATCTTCACCAGTATTATTTTATAACTGTATAAGCACCCATATATATATATATATTTTTTTTAAAACATATTTATCAGCATTCCTTCATCCACTTCCCTCATCAAAACCTGTCCCATGGTTTACAAGGCAGATACGTAGCTTACTACCCAGATTGTATTACATCCAAGAAATAAAACAGCTACGTATTTATTTTTAGTAAAGTAGTATCATACATATTTTAATATTTTTAGTAATATAGGTAAGTTAATTGTAATAAATTAAAACTATAAATATGTATGTTTAAATTTATGAAAAAACGTACATTTTGGATTCAAAAGTGTATGCAATTTACATAAATGAAGTTTAACTTTGCTAATTCATATCAAAACCCAATGTAACAACAAAGTTATTAGCCTTATAAAACAGTACAAGGAAAAAAGTTACTTCTTGAAATATGGTTTATTTTTATATAAAATTTATTCATTGAACATTAAATTACAATTATCTATTGGTAAGTGAACATAAAGATCTAAAAAAACACTAAAAATATAGATTGCCAATCATAACTATGCACCAAAGTAGTTGATAAATCCGTTAAAAATGACGCAACAGATTTAAAAGCTTAGCTTGAAAGAAAAAAGTATATGAAATACTAAAACATAAAGTTTTTCTCTTTTTTAAATCTTTACTGTGAATTTAAAATGTTTAAATATTCTTCTGATCAAATAAATAGAACAATAATGCACTCATCTTACACTTTATGTAAACGTATGTAAAACTATTTTGTTCCTAATTAATAAAGAATGTTAGTACAAACCATGTTCTTAATTTTTTTTCTTCTCATTTAATATCACAAAAAAACGCTTTAATGGTTGAATAGTCTAAGGCGTCACTTTTGCAATAGATTTGAACGTAGATTATGGGGATATCAGTGTTCAAAACCCGTTCGGCTGTACTGAGAAATATTTTTTTCCTGAATGGTTCTGCCACTATCACTCCAAACAAATGAGGGTGCATGTCTTCAAAACTCTACCTTCATAATCCCTAGACATCAATGTAAATATATGGATAACTAAAACAGGAGCAAGGATATGATTGAGAAAACTACCCTTCAATATTTTTCTCATTTTTTGTTTTTTCAATCACCGCGTATTACTACCTGTTCAGGTTATAAGTATATATGATAATTAGAGATAGGGTAAAATAACATTCATTTTCAGTTTTTTTAGCATTAATTATTGGAAATTTAGCGTTTTGTGGCATAATTTAGCATTTTGTAGCAAAATAGGTAAAAATGTCTTTCGCCAATGTTTTTAGGGCTTATACAAAGGATTTATGATAAAAACAACGACTAACGGAATGTGGCGAATAGCCGGTGGAAGGCACAGGATGCAAGTAAAACCCGAGCTGAAGCACACAGACGAGTGAAACTCAATGATTTTTTAATCACTTATTTCCGCTGAAAAACATCGTTTTATAGAAATTCTCAGCATTTGATTTAAATGCACGGCATTTTCAGGGAATTCGCGTCTATTTCGCTAAATAGAATAATTTAGCTAAAATCTCGTTTTTCGCGTTAATTCGCGAAATAAAAATCGCTTTAAACACTTTCAAATGCCATGAAACGCAAAGAAAACTTATAAATACCCTATTTTAGACCCTTTTTTTCCTTTTCGCGTTTTTCGCAAAAGCGAATTTACCCTACCTCTAATGATAATTACTCTTGCAGCGTCGCTAATATTTTGTATTAGAAGCGACGGCCACAGCTACAAGGAAGTTGAAATGGAAAGGTAAAAGCAAGCAAAACATAAGAGTGAAATACAAATTAACAAATAAATTTATTAGTAACAAAACAAAAGAGAATGATTACATATTCACAGACACTATAGCAGTCTATACGTTCCACTGTTTAATGTTAGGTCTAAACAAAGTAACAAGAAGTACCATTGTTACCTAAACGCCGTGTTTGGTGTGAAGCACCTTAAATTGCCACTCAACCAAGACAACAATGCTTGGGTTGAAGATTGAGAATCGTGTGACTACCTTAAAGAAGAACATGCGCACTTTCTAAAACGAAAGTGTACTAAACGGATAACTTCATTAACTCTAATTAAGTTATAGCCAAGCAACAACACACAACACTACTGCAGCCTTATGGCTGTAAGTCTCAAATGAGACAAGCACGGTCAAATAATGATGTTGACCAACTTTTAAAACAAGGAAGTCCGTATTTAAGGAGTTACAGCGATATTTGCTGAGCTAGCTAGCGTTGGTTAACTCCAAATAAGAGTAATATGATAAAAAAGAAACGTTCCAAATGCTCTAACTATTAGTTTACAAATAGTAAAAAGAGATATATCAGTTAGAAACAAATTCTAAATGATAAACAGTTCTAGAAGCTCTCTGAAGTGTTTTTTTTTTCCTGGTAAAATAACTCACTAACTGCCGAAGGCTTGGAAAATTTCTAAATATTAAACACTTTTTGAAGCTCTGTGAAGTTTTTTTAATGGTAAAATAACCCCCAAAATGCCGAAGTCTAGGAAAATTTCGAAATATTTAACACCTCTAAAAGCTCTCTGAAGTGCTTTTTATGGTAACACAGCCCCCTAATTTGTACTTGTATCTTAATTTTAATATTGTTTGAACCATAAATAAAGCCATATATATTCTGTTCATAAAATTTCGCGGGGGGGTTTGAACCCCCAAAACCTCTCCCTGGCTACGGCCTTGGGCAGGCCTATTCCTAATTAGTACTGCCTGATCATCCAATAGTATAATTAATACTCAACAAATAGTCTGGAGACAGACTATAATAATGGAAAAACTCTTAGACATTAAAGAGCCAAGCCGTGCGTGAAGGGAGCCGGACAAATCTAAACAACACCAAACAGGCCACCCCTCTGGGATAGAAGCATACCCACGAGGTGAGCACCGTACAAAGGTACAACAATAATGTCAAACCAAAGATTGATAACCACCAAAGACCCAATTAGGTCATACAGCAACGCCATGAATTAACCCTATCGCCCCTTTTTTTGCCAATCTAAAAGCATTAGTGAAACGGTCACATAGAATAGGGAATCAGACTGTTCCCCAAATACTTAAGACTTGTCATATGGACATAATTAAACAATAAACAAGTGTAGTCTTAAGGACTACACTTGTTTAGATTAAACAAACTCCAGAAAAGAGTAACTATTACGCTTAACCTACAATGAAACATCTCATATGCAGAAAATCAAAAAGTACAAGTCTGTAACAGACAAAAGATATAATCTTAACAGATATTACATTATCTACGATGAGGTGGTGAGACCGACGGAGTAACCATCGTGCCCACTACTTGCAGGTTACGTTTAACTGAAGCCTCCTGAATTCTCGTGAGATGAGTTACTGTTGTTATTATTATTATTAGCACCGCGTCTTACTACCCATTTGGGTTATACGCACTTACGCTAATGTGTAATGGTAGGGTGATTGTGAGATGAAATGGAGGACCTACAGTTTAACGTGGGATCCGAACCACGGTGGAGGCCTGACATTCCACACATTCACAAGTTGTGATTAATACACGTCTTGTCAGAGGTGAAGGAAGGGTTTGGCAATCAGATAAATCTGTGCCGGGACCTAGGATTGAATCCCGGACCCCCAGCAGAGAAGTCTGACACCTTACCCCTAGACCACCTGGTCACCGTGAGACGAGTTGTTGGAATTGATTACAAACATAGTACCAGAGGCGATGGATTATATACGAAATTAATCTGACGTCTAAGGAGGGGAGGAGAAGGGGGGTTTGCTCGCACATGATAGAATTGTCCAGTTCCATGAAATATAGTTGACCGGAGTCTAAGACAGCTATTCGGCCACTGAAGCGGGTTATTTTAATAGTTACAAGAAACACTCCTCAGACATAAATTTTGAACAAAATTATTACAACCAATTCTAAAAGTGTTCTTATTTTCAGAAATTAACTATAAAAAAATTAAATTCAAATTATTGGTTTCTTATAAAAAATATATTTTGATTTAACATGTAAAGCACTCCCAGACAGTGTAAAACCAACTTTTTTTTAGAGTTTGGGGTCATTTAAAACGTGAAGAACAATCATAATGCTGAGGTCAAGGACTAAAATGTAATTATTACAATACTTTATCTCGTGCCAATCATGTTCTTTAAGCTTGGATGCTGCGGAAACAATAAAATTATAATTTGGCCATCCGAATGGCTGTGGGAATGTTGCCAAGAGTGTGTGCTTGAAGCACGCTGTCTACTTGAAAAGAAATTAATATCCCCAAACAACGAATTTTTACCTTCCCTCAACACCTCAGAGAGAAAGTATTGTGATCGTAAAAGAAATCGAACTCAAGATTTTGATAAATGTCAACGTTTCATGATCCCCTAAAACAAAACAAAAAAATTGTTTGCGCAATACCGTCTGTCTGTCTGTAGCACGGGCTAGAGTCGAAATTATTTTACCGATTGGGCTAAAACCTGGTTTCATAATGTCCCTCCAATTCAGTGATAGGCAAACTTTTCGGGGAGTGGGCTAAAAGATTAAAGAAAAACGTCAGGCGGACCAACACAGTTTATTAAAAAGTTACAATAGTACATTTTACGAAACCATTATAAAATTAAGTCCTATTGATTTTTAAATGGATTTTTATTATAATGATATTTATTTCTAATACAATGTGAGTTGTCTACATTATTTAACAAATACTGTACTTAAATAAAACAGACACGTAACACTACCTGAATTATTCTCAACCAAACGTTAACATTCCAATTTCGTGAATGGTTTACATATTATTTAATCTGTGGACACTGGTCACTATGCTATAAAATAGAAATAAAAACAAACGAACGCAAAAGGCATTTTTTCTTGTTTTTCTTTATTTTTTAACATACTATTTTATCGGAATTTGGAATCCTTTCGCGGGCCACATTGAACCTCTCCGCGGGCCGTACTTTGCCCATCACTGCCCCAAAGTGTTTTTGGAATTAGATATCTAACCCTTTATTTAATGGTAGTTTAATGAAGGGCAAGAAGAGAAAAAAATTGAATTTCTCTTAATTCACTTAAACACTTTTGATTAAATTATATATATAAATATATACTGTTTATCATTATAAACAAGATGGCAATTCCCATTTTCTCATGAAAATGACTTTGAGGGTATTTTACTTGGGGAAATTTTTACAATTTTTACAATTTTCATCATTTATGTGCAACTATTTGAGATACGAGATAGCTTATCATTGCAAAGTTGTAGTACTGTTAAAGATAACAATCTTTCATTTGAAATATATTTTTATAAAACCAATAGTTTCTGAGCTATAAGCAAATCTATATTCTTTTTAATTAGGTTCTTTGAAAATGAATTTGATTCTTATGCTCTTTGGTGAACAAGGATGTTTCTCTTTTCTCACTTTTTCTGTAACAGTGTTCCTAGTTCCTAATGCCATACAGTAAGTAACAATGTGTATTATTTCATTGATGATCTTTGGTGTAGTGTTTCTACAACAATTATTTCGTTTCACAAATCTTACGAGTTTTTAATAAAAGTCTATTATTATAAGATAAAAGCGAGAGAAAGTCTGTGAGGCGCACCGTGCCATTTATTTTTATAAATTGTATGAGAATGACAGTTTTGAATCTCCAAAAATAATTTCGACCTAAATGTTTTTTATTCAAAACTCGGTTTGGTGGGCGAATGGTCTTAAGGCGTTACTCTTGCAACAAACTTGACTGCCGATGACGTGGATGTCAGGGTTCGAATCCCGGCCATGTGTATTGAGGTTTTTTTCACCCCTAAATGGTTCATCCATTCTCCCTCCACGCAAATGCAGACTGACTTTCTTTAAATTCAACCTTCCTCATAACTAACACATTATAGTAATTAGTAAGACGAAGTTTTAAGGAATTGTTTATTCATTTATAAAACACAGGAATAAACTTGATTGAGCACATGTTTGTTTGGCCGAGACTGTACCTAGCCAATTAATTTTAGAAGGTTTAGTATACTTTAATAATATTTACTCAAGATACACAAAGCATTTATCCATAAAAAATCAAGTAGTTCTTTTCCATCCCAGCACCATAAATAGCTGGGTACGTCAGTGAATATTTTGTTAGGCAATCAAATTACTCCTACAGTCCAATGCCCATAGGAAGGACCTTATCTGACAGCTAGAAAAGTTACTAGATCTAATTTTACGTATTAATACATCAAATCATGTGACCTTCAGCTGTCACTTTTGATAGATATTATCAATACCTATAAAATAACACTAATAATATAATTAAATGTTATAAACGTTTACCACAAAAAAAAGTTTGTAATTTTTTAAAGTATATTCTAACGATAATCAGACTCTAGTTTGTGTCGCATGTCTATTTTGAACAGAAAAAGTGATCACGAAATACCAAGAAACAAAAATTTAGCCCTGTCCAATTATTCACCAGATAGTTTTTTTTAGTTTTTTTTTTAGCTTTTTACTGCTCAGCCTGACGCAAACAAATAACAAATCATTCGTTGGTAGTTTTCAGAGGAATCACGATCGAAGAAAGAACTTTTTTTTTAACAGATGTAAGTTTGATTAAAATAAGTTTAAACGTTTGCTTGAAATAAATGAAAGTATTCGATAAAGTTTCCATAAGTTGTAACCATCTTACTAATATTATAAATGCTAATGTTTGGATGTTTGTGTGTTTCGATGTTTGTTACTCAATCACGCCTAAGCTGCTGAACGGATTCGAATCAAACTTGGTACGTAGGTAGAGTATGTCCTGGAATAACATATAGGACTATTCCCAACCTTTGATTTTACATTAATTTTAATTTTACGAGTAAATATGAATGTGATTATAATTAAAATGTTAAAGTAAAGATAGCATAATACGGAAATATTATTTACAACTAAAGCTGAGAAAAACGCATAGATATTTGAAAAAAAATAGTTTGATTTATGACCAAAACAGTTTAGTTAAAAATTAAAAGATTTTATTAATTATTGCGGACGAAGCCGCGACGGGTTAAAGCTAGTATTTTATAAATGTGGCTTAACCATACCAAACAGACACACTGTTGTAAATTTGCTTATCACCAGGTAAAAAAAACTGGCTCATTTTAAGAGCACTGATAGAGGAATATTATTAATATTTTGTTAAATTTTTTTAAAACAGTATTTAAGAGTGATCTATGTTTAAAAAAATATTTGTGCATTATATAAAATTAATACAGTTTATTAATTTTGTCATATATTTAATTAATTAATTAATTAATTATAGTCAGCAAAATGACGATGTTCTGTCTCACATGTAATCGTTCATAAGCACTATATAGTAGGAAGATTTAATTTTCTCAATGCGGCTTGGACCTGAAAAAATTAAATTAAATGTATATATGTAGATTTAAATTATAATTTCCAAATATGCATTTATTCTTAGTCATCAATCATAAATTAGTGTAAATTGCCGAGAGCCTAGACAGGCGTTAAGACGTGTGTAGTCTCATTACATACTCTGTATACGTAAGGTCCTTAGCCCATAAGACTCCGTAAAAATTGGATCAACTTTAACTTTCTTAATTGAAGATCTATCTCTACGGACGACTATGGAGAACCAATCACAGTTATAAAAATAAATAAACATTGACTTGCGAATAAAAATGAAAGCATCAATGACTGTAGAGGAAACGGATATCATTTTTCTGAAAAGTTTATATTTATCTACCTTTAGTAGCAAATCCTATAACATGTTATTTTAATTAAAAGAAAAAATTATAATTAAAAAAAAATTATAATTTTATTTGATGAATTCTCTGAAATTGTTTTGATTCAAACCCATTTCGGTGGCCGCATGGTCTAAGGTGCTACTCTCGCAGTAGACTAGGCTGCCAATGAGTGTTATCGAGGTCCGAATCTCACTAGGGTGTTTTTTCCAAAATAATATTTCAATCTCCCTCCACGCAAATTCGGGTACACTTCCTTTAATATAAACTTTCTAATCCCTTAAACCACTATCGTAATTAGTACACGTGGTGCTAAAAAAACCATTTATTTAGACGTGTTTGAATGGGCAATGTATTAAACTTTCCCATTGGCCGATACGATATCACGTGATTGAGGTCACAAAGTGTGTGTCCAAAGTGATAAATCATAAATTAACCTCGGCAAAGGACAGTGTCGTGTCGTGGAGTGCTATCAGTGTAAGCAAAGCTTGTTGAAACAGTACCTGTGATATATTATCACCCATTCGGTCCACCATTTGACCAATCATACATGAGCTCGGTCCTACATACCTCACCCGTTTATACCTGACCTGAAGCGATCTAGAACAATTCGTAGGAACTGTTACAACCAACTCTGCTTACCCTGGAAACACTCCTCGACACGCCACTGTAGAGATACGGAGTATTGTAGACGAGGCTAAACACCAAAGCTTTAAAATAAAATAAAATCACCAGCGAGGAAAATAATAATCCTGCTCTTGACCTGTCAGGAATAAGACGGCGCCCTTACTCTACTACTACCTTCTAAGCCCACCCTGCAGGGCGGTACTGTTACTCGCCAAAGCCCTTGGCGTTCAACTTAACCTAAAGGTCATCAACATATTGGAAGGAGAGCAGTTTTCTGACGAGTACCTCAAGGTAAGTCTAAAAGGGCCCCTACACGATCAGTCAGTATTTACAACAATACCGAACACGGTCAATCTTGGTATCGTTATTTTTTATCAGTCTCAGCTCCTTCGTGCAACAACAGGGATGATAAGAAGGAGTGGTCAGTCTATGTTTGCTGCTGAGACTGAAGGAAATACTGACGAACGCGCTCAAACGGTCAGTACTACTGTCAGTCTCTCCAACCACTTGCAGTACTGATGGACTGAGACTGAAGTGATCAGAAAATTCGGATCACATCAGTATTTTAGTCAGTCCGACAATCAGTCCATCAGTACTGCCCCTACACGATCAGTCAGACTGTCAGTATTAATTATTACTTCATAAATACTGACAGTCTGATTGGTCGTGTAGGGGCCCAATAGAAGGACTCGCTTTGCTCTTTGGGGGTTCCACCCCTCAATCCCCCCGTGAGTTTTCTTTACAAGTGGATGTAAACTAATGTTATGTTTTGAACGTAGCAACTTAAAGTTACCGGTATTGTATTGTATATACCGCACCGACTTTAAAGTTGCTCCGCCATTTTGAATTTTTTTCGGGGGTTAAAAATTAAAATTTTTAACTTTTTGGAATTTTACCGTCGTTTACAGGCCACATTTCAAGATTCTAGCTAATCTGGAAGTGGGTAAACATTAATGTCAGTGAGTGAGTCAGCCATGTGGCTTTACAGAAGTATAATATACTTATCTTATCAATTGGTTTATGATGTGTTTGTTCTTGTTTATCAGAAGTTGAAAAAGGAGAAATGCATTGATTGGTTGATTGTTTTTTTGTGTTCTTTTCAACACTGCTTCTTACTATCCGTTCGGGTTATACGCTTATGTTCTGATTACGTTAATGATTTTAGTGATTAGGAAGGTTATAGGCCTATTAAGATGAAGTATACTAGCATTTGCGTGGAACGAGTGGAAATCTATTTTTGGAAAAACCACAATCAGTACACCCAACCGAGATTCGAACCTTGATCTCCCCGCCATCGGTGGTATAATCTACTGCCAGAGTAGCGCGTTAGACCATACGGCCACCAAAGCGGTTCATTGATTGTTATGTTTTAAACTTGATTAAAATATGTATCTAAAGAGCGTTAAAACTAATTCAATATCAAAATGATACAGGTATTACAGACGTCTTAAAATATTTTCAAATTTACTTGGTTGGAGACTTGTCTCCCATAAATAAAGAGGAAATTTTAAAAATTCCACTAATAAAATTAACACAATTCTTTTACAAATCAAAATTAATAAACACAATCTCATCTCGTCAACATGTTTTGACCGAATGAATGTGGAACTATGTGAAATGTTCACTACTACTATGTTGGTAGTTTATTTTCAAGGAAAAAAATTATTTAGTTTTCCCAGCTATTAGCTAATGAACCTGTTGAGTACTAACCCCTGCACTGACCTTCATTTGGATTGTAATTTATCATGTACGGTACTTTATAATGTTTTATATAATCCTGCCTTTGCTATCACTATATTGAAAAACTTAAAAAATTGGAATTTTTCTAAATAATTTTGTACATTGGGAATGCTATAGATAAATTTTATTGTAAATAAATGTATTTTAATAAACAAAATTAGTGGAAAGTTCAATAATATAGTTAACTAATAATTTTTTTTTTTTTTTAATTTGCACACTAAAATTAAGAAGTGTGTATGTTTGCTTACATACCATATATTTTTAATGATCAAGTGAGTTTTTTTGATAAATAGTCAAGTATTAAAGCACACACTAATAATAGTAGTCCTACTATAACGTATTAATAATGTTTTTGACTGTTAGTAGTTTAATTGTTTTTTATTTCGACAGTTAAATCCTCAACACACCATACCCACGCTAGTGGATGATGGGATTGTTCTAACAGAAAGGTGATTATTATTATTTTTTTAATTGCAACGCGTTTTACTACACGTTCGGGTTATCCGTGTATGGTTTTAAGGATCAGGAAGGGTATAGTGTACCCACATTTGCTTGTAAGGAGCGTGTAAAACTATCTAGGAAAAACTCTCAGTACAACCTACCTATATTCGAACCTCGATCTCCCCGCCATCGGCAGTCTAGTCTACTGCGAGAGTAGCGCGTCAGACCACGTGGCCAATGAAGCGGGTATTTATAATTATTAAAGACACGTGTATCATGACGATATCACTATCAGCTTAAAGTTCACTTAACGTAAGAGTGGTCCAGGAGAGATATTTAAATACTGATTTGGCTTCAAATGCCCAGTTGTGATTGTTTCTAAATAATGTGTCAAATGCCCAGTTAAGACGGTTTATAAGCCATGGTCATTTCAAATGCCTGGTAAGGATTGTTTATATATCCTGACTCTGCTTCAAAACCCTTTAAAGACAGTTTTATAAATCCTGACAGTTTAAAATGCCTGGTCAAGGTTGTTTATATATCCTTACTCTGTTTCAAATGCCCTTTAAAGACAGCTTACAAATCCTGACAGTTTGAAAATGCCAAGTTAAAGTTGTTTAAATATCTTGACTTTGTTTCAAATGCCCTTTAAATATAGTTTATAAAAACCTGACTCTGCTTCAAATGAACTGTAAACATATTTTATAAATCCCGATATTGCTGATATAACCTTATATAGTTTATAAAAACCTGACTCTGCTTCAAATGAACTGTAAACATATTTTATAAATCCCGATACTGCTGATATAACCTTATGTTTAAAAGTGTACAATAGGCCTGCACAGATACCTAAACTATACGTACACTGATACGAGTGTTTATATCCACGCAGTCGAGCTATCCTGGGATACCTTGTGGATAAGTACGCCAAGGATGATAGCCTTTATCCAAAGGACACGACGAAGCGCGCCCTTGTGAACCAGAAGCTGTATTTCGATATGGAACTCTTCGGTAGATTCCTAATCTACTTTGTGAGTATTCGATGATTTTTCTTCATAGTCTTCAACTTTTAAAACATAATTTTTAGTGTAACTTAAATTTAATTCTCATTTTAGCATATAGAAAAAAAATATTGTAATCTTGAAAATGTTCTACCTTGAACGAAAGGAAAAAGGGGTCCTACAATTTGGTCTGCCCGTCCTTGGAAGTAGATCCAAAACTGTTTTATGGATTTCGTTCCAAATGTATATGTTTATATTGTACTAGCGGACCAGACAGACGTTGTTCTGCCCGAATTTTGGCTTTTCGTTTGGGTGGCATAGTTGATTTTGATAATAAAACAAATACTATGTGATCATCACAATTACAAATTCACAATGAACTCCAATTAGTGAGTTACACAAATATTACAAATTCAGTGTTTGTCAAGACAACATACAAAATAAAACATCTTTTAATTTTTGGAATTTTGCCCACAACTCCACAAATATCAGCTGTATCGAAAAAAGTTGCGAATCTTGCTTACAAATTTTTATGCCGGGTACAATTAATTTTATTTTATTGATCCCCCAAACCCCCCCCCC
>CABFWB010000435.1:180268-199330 GCA_902151455.1 Timema bartmani | reverse complement strand
TTTTTTTTCTCATAATATCTCCTAAATAAATTTCCCGGTACAGCTGTGCACAAGATTAATAAAAAAACACAAACACAAACAACGTTTCCACTGTATAACTTTTGTTGCCGCCAGAAGCCCATCTTGTTCTCCGGGGATCCCCCCGACTCTGCAGACCTGGAAAAGATAAAAGAAAGCCTCGGTTTCTTGGATCAGTTCCTGGTTGGATTGAGCTGGTCGGCCGGGGAAGATATCACCATAGCAGACTACGCTCTCATTGCGACAGTATCCAACGTTCAGGTATGTCATAATTATCAAATGTTTCCAGCCTGGCCGGGCCGGGACAGTTTTTTTTGTCGAATGCCTCCGTTTTCCTCTATCCTTGCACCATTCTTCCTATTTTAATTGCTTCCATTCTTCTCCTCTCACTTTCAAACTTTCGGTTATTTTCTCCTGAAATCTCTTTCTTGGCCTCCCTTACAGTCCAATTTCCATGGAATCTAGCTGAGAAAAATATCAATTTTTTCATACAAAATTTCTCTTCGTAAAATGAAGGTCTTGCAATTACCTGCCTATAGAGGGTTTAAATGCTACGATCGTAAAAATCAGATAATATGGTCAATTCCAGGTCAATTCCTAAATAGTACTGCCTGAGCAATCAATAGTATATTTATTTTGTTTATCTGGAAAGGGGACAAAAATACTTGACAAAATAGTGATCATTTTTGACTAACACTAAAGGCGCCACAAGGGGGCCGTACACAACAGACAAAACCCCACGGGCCACTACTATGGACAAGTAGCACTTCCACAGGTTGCGCACCGCATACCAGTACACAGTTAGAGACATCAGAGAAAAGTGTCAGTTACAAACTCAATTAGGTCGTGAAATAAGGTATATTCCATTATTTTATTCTATTCTTTAAACTAGCCGCAGCATGGTCATATAGTCTAAGGAGTCTAATCTTGACCCTAATATTTGCGACTAAGCCTAATATACATATAATGATAGTGCATAAAGCTATAAACTATACCTTAAGGGCATAGGGAAACAAGTCAGTAGTACTGACATAAAAAAACTACGTCATATGGACATAGAATAATAGAGTTCAAGGCTATATAAAGATTACAACATCCCTCAATATTTATAGTATCCGTCGTAGCATGCTCTGCGGGGAGGAGGTTACACAGACGCCTCAACCATCGCGGTCTTCAGTACGTAGTCTTAGCAGATGCTGGTGAATATGATCCTCCGACGAGTGGTTACAATATAATAGATATACGTGAACCGAGGACAGGCCTTTGTATACCAGTGGGACTAATACAATTTGGTAAGGTTATCTCCAAGTACGAAGAGGGGGTGGTAATCTTCTAAGATCACGCCACCCGACCACTAGCGCTCGACGACGGCTGTTGGGAACACCCCGAATGAAGCCTCACTCATTTACTCGTCGTCTGACCCAGGTGTTAGATGTGACGTCTGTTGGGAACACCCCGAATGAAGCCTCACTCATTTACTCGTCGTCTGACCCAGGTGTTAGATGTGACGTCTGTTGGGAACACCCCGAATGAAGCCTCTCTCATTTACTCGCCGTCTGACCCAGGTGTTAGATGTTTGTGTGTTGTTGGGAACACCCCGAATGAAGCCTCTCTCATTTACTCATCGTCTGACCCAGGTGTTAGATGTGACGTCTGTTGGGAACACCCCGAATGAAGCCTCACTCATTTACTCGTCGTCTGACCCAGGTGTTAGATGTGACGTCTGTTGGGAACACCCCGAATGAAGCCTCACTCATTTACTCGTCGTCTGGCCCAGGTGTTAGATGTTTGTGGAGTGTTGGTCTTCAAAGCCGAGTTGCCGAGTTCGCTGGGGCATTTTTGATGAGAATTGGGCGTCTCCCGCTTGTGATGTCGCATTGAATCTATATCTGCCACACATTATTATAACTTATTGGACCTGGTGGTAATAGTTTTAAACCTATTACAGGGCTTCATTGAGTGTAAGTGTTAGACTGTATCTAACACGTTACAAGTATAAGCAGGATCACCGTAAAAGTATATCTTTTTCAACGTCCATGCTCACTTGAAGATTGAATTTTACTTGTAGAAATAGCTAATGTAGATAGGATTTCAAACGAATTCTACTCTTAGAAATAAAGCAGAATTTCAAACACATTCTACTTGTAGAAATATCTAGCTTAAGCAGGATTTCAAACGAACTCTACTCATAGAAATATCTAGTGTAAGCAGGGTTTCAAACTTGAGTAGGTAGGGCTTAGAAAGCATGCTAGCAGCACCACCGAAGCTTGTGATATATTACATCCATTACTGTTTCCAGCCTGTGGCCTGGGTCAGTTTTTATTCAAGTCATATAGTTTTCAACTACCGGCTGGCTAAGCCTGTCGTAGCTTCATATGTCTTATAATCCATCTTAAGACTAGGACAGGCACAGCATCCATTCCCCAGCCGTTAATTTATCAATGTGAAAGTATAGACCCATATTTTCATCATTGATCAATTTTCGGCCATGCCAGGAATCGAACCCAGGACCCATAGCTCAGTAGACAGACACGCTACCAACTGAGCTAACATTTAAACTTAACAACATATACTGTATTTAAATATAACTTGTATGTTGTTAAGATTAAATGTTTTGTCAGTAGTGAGGCGTCAGGGTTGGCAGGATAGCTCAGCTATCCCAAAAAGCTTTTAAAAAGGAGAGAAAACATCCCTTTACATAAAACAGATGTGAAATTGATATTTTAATGGTATTTTTTTAAAAGCATAGTGAAATATTATCAAGCACGTGAAGCGTGTGTCAGTTCCTTTTGGCAATATAAATTGATACCTTTCTACCTAACGCGCCCGGAGAATCAGGCCTGCGGGCAGCTAGGAGGGTAATGCGCGCGCAACTGTTTATCACAGCCACTGAATACGACCAGTAAGCCGGCTATCCCTGACTCGTGAGTGTTACATTCTTACCATATAGAATGTATTTCAAAGTTTTATTCCAGTGTAGATTAGTTTAGTTTTGTGATGGTGAATTATTGAGTTGTTTTAAATTTCGTATTATAATATATATCAGTAATTTTTTAGGGTTTAGTGTATACACCGTAGAAAACGCTGTAGACATCAACAATGACTCTTTCGATTCAATTGACTTTTTGTTTAATAATTCTACCGAGGTTTTGTCTTTTGAAGGAAAGTGCATTTAAAAGAAAAAATAGCAAAATCAAAATTAAATATTTCACGAAATGTAGAGCAAAATATAAAAAAATAAAAAATTGCATTATTATTATTTGTAGTAGTAGTAGTAGTAGTAGTAGTAGTAGTAGTGGTGGTGGTAGTAGTAGTAGTAGTAGTAGTGGTAGTAGTAGTAGTAATAGTAATATTAGTAGTAGTAGTGGTAGTAGTGGTAGTAGTAGTTGTAGTAGTAGTAGTTGTAGTAGTAGTTGTAGTAGTAGTTGTAGTAGTAGTTGTAGTAGTAGTAGTAGTAGTGGTAGTAGTAGTAGTGGTAGTAGTAGTGGTAGTAGTAGTAGTAGTTGTAGTAGTAGAAGTAGTAGTAGTAGTTGTAGTAGTAGTAATAGTAGTAGTAGTAGTAGTGGTAGTAGTGGTAGTAGTGGTAGTAGTAGTAGTAGTAATAGTAGTTGTTAGTAGTAGTAGTAGTAGTGGTAGTAGTAGTAGTAGTAGTAGTGGTAGTAGTAGTAGTAGTAGTAGTGGTAGTAGTAGTAATAGTGGTAGTAGTATTAGTAGTAGTAGTAGTAGTTGTAGTAGTAGTGGTAGTAGTAGTAGTAGTAGTGGTAGTAGTATTAGTAGTAGTAGTAGTAGTTGTAGTTGTAGTAGTAGTGGTAGTAGTAGTAGTGGTAGTAGTAGTGTGTAGTAGTAGTAGTAGTAGTAGTAGTAGTAGTAGTAGTAGTAGTAGTAGTAGTAGTTTGCGAGTACTGTATTATATAACTTTATAAAAATCCCATTTTTGACATCGTCAAGTGTGGGAACTATCTGAGAACGTGTATTGTTGTCGTAGCTTGTACCAAAAAATATAATGATCTATGCTATCAAACACTTTTTAAAAGTCTAAAAATAACAGAATACTAGTTTCTAAACATCCATGGCTTTGTAAAGATCATTTGTTACACTCTGTAGAGCAATAGTATTATGCTCCTTTTTTTTCTCTAAAACCTGATTGCCTTGTGAATAAGAAACTGCTTTTTTTTCTAAAAGTATAACCCGCCTCGGTGGCGTAGTTAGCTAACGCGCTAGTCGTGTTGAGCTCGACCGCCGAGAACGGGAAGACCGAGGTTCGAATCTCGGTCGGGTGAACTGGGTGTGGTTTTTCCCACATAGTTTTCCACTCTCCCTCCACGCAAATGCGGGTTATCTTCATCTATATTAAACTATCCCAATTCCTAATCCATTAGCGTAATTAGTACTTAAGCGTATAACCCGAACGGGTAATAAGACGCGGTGCTAAATATTAATATATTATATTTTTCTATTTAGTGGGCCATCTACTTGTGTACCCCTTTTTTTCGATAATTTTTGACAGTGCAGGGAGGATACTCGTAGGAGTCATAGGTCTAAGGTGGGCGTACGTTATAATTATAAACTACATTATAGGCCCCTAAACAAAATGACAATATTCCCATAAAGATTACTTAGAGGGTATTTTATATAAGCAGAAATTTTCAATTTTGATCAAATCTCTGTAATTACATATACACACACAGTGTTGTGTAAATTAATGCAAACACTTTGAGTTTAAAAAAATTAGACAGAGCTTATTATTAACTTCACAACACATTGGACACAGAACCTTATAGTAAAACAATAAGCATCTGTTAGCACAGCTTTTTGGGTAGGTAATAACCGACAAAAATAGCTGTTAGCAGTGTAACCAACCTAACGCAAGCTAACGGAAATTTCCATGTCCAGTGCAATGTTTTCATTAATTTCCACAATACTGTAAATATATATATATATATATATATACTGTAAATATATATATATTTACAGTATTGTGGAAATTATCAATGATATATATATATATCATAATATTTATTATCTAGGGACTACTTAATTTTATTTTGAGGTCATCTCAGTTATCAAAGTTTTATTTAGGGTATTGATTTTAAGAGCTAGTGATTACAGATGTGTTGTGACTACCCTAATTTATATTAAAGATTAATTTAGAGTATTTACTGAATTGTGATTGTCTACAGGAATTTTGTTTGGACCTATCACACTACCCATATGTTGACGTGTGGTTCAGCAAGGCAAAGGCTGTCATAAGAGGATATGAAGAAATAAACGTTGCTGGGTTGTCAGCACTAAAGGAGAAATATGAAATGAGAACTGAATACATTCTCAAACAACTGTAGGAGTATGACGTCACTCTACCGTCACCGCGCACTCTTGAACTCTGGGACTGCCGTGTGTGGCGTTTAGAGGGCAGCACATGCGGTCTTGCTCTCCGGCTTCCACGCGGGCGGGACCACAGTTCAACTCCAATCAACAGAGCAGTATCGGACATTGTTCTTGATTTAGATCACCTTTGATTGTAATATAAGAGAAACCTGTAGGCTTTAAATGAATGACTGAAAGGATTTCAGCTGTAACAAAGTAATAAATGTTAAATTATCTGGTATCGGACATTGTTCTTTATTTGGATCACCTCTGATTGTAATATAACAGAAACCTGTAGACTAAAAGTGACTACAGTAGCCCCATGTCTTCTTTGGTGCTGACTGACAGTTCACAGCTGACTTCCGACAGTCAACATTTAGGTATATACCTAAATTTTGACTGTCGTAAGTGACAGCTGCTAAACACATGCCTTTTGCAGATCATATGGTTCGGCGTAGGGATACATAATTTGGTCCAGTAGCTTTTCAAAGCCGTCAGCTGTCAGCTGTGAGCTGTCAGTCAGCACCAAAGAAGCCATGGGGCTACTGTACATGGCTAAAAGGATTTCATGAACATCACCAAACAAAAAGAGGGTTTCACAACACTTTGACTTTATGGTCTCAAACTAGCTGTGTTTACCAAACAATCATGAATTAACTTTATTGAATAAAATGTCAGTTTATTAAATCCAAGTACCTATGTAATTTTTTGACAAAAAAAAAATGTTTAAGCTTATCATGTTTGACTCGAAGACTTTGGCGAATATTTTGAAAGCTAATTTATATGTCGAGTATAATTGGAAAAGTTTGTGGTTTTGTTTAATCAACATTTGTGTTTTGAGAAAAATAACAACATGGCTGTTGATGGCTTAGTCTATGAGGTATGGATGAGGTTGCTTAGAGATGTGTACCCACATTTTCGTGGAGAAAGGATGGGAAAATAAAGTTATAAATATACATGTATGTAACCAGCCATTGTAAACTCTAAGATACCACCACTTTGACAATGTGACCACGGCTGGAAAAAAAAGATAGGATAAGATTCATCTTTGAATAGTAGGTTAATACATTCTATAGATTATTCGAAATATGTGTACTTTGTAATTATTATTATTATTATTATTAGCACCGCGTCTTACTACCTGTTCGGATTATACGCACTTACGCTAATGCGTAATGGTAGAGTGATTGTGAGATGAAATGGAGGACCTACAGCTTAACGTGGGATCCGAACCACGGGGGAGGCCTGGCATTCCACACATTCACAAGTTGTGATTAATACACGTCTTGTCAGAGGTGAAGGAAGGGTTTGGGCAATCAGATAAATCTATGCCGGGACCAAGGATTGAACCCCGGACTCTCAGCACAGAAGTCTGACACCTTACCCCTAGACCACCAGGTCACCAATTACTTTGATTTTAACTCTGTTATATTATTAAAATGTACAGTTATTTAATTTTATCACCACGTACTTTGGTGACCGCACTGTCTAAAGCACCCCTCCCGCAATAGACTGGACTGCCAATGATGAAGAGATCGGGGTTTAAATCCTGGTCGAGTGGACTATGGGTATTTTTCTAAATGGTTTTCCATTCTCCCTTCACGCCAATGTGGGTACACTACCTCTTAATTTAACCTAACTCATCCCTAACACATTGGCATAATTAGTAGACATGCTTATAGCCCGAACGGGTAGTAAAACGTGGTACTTTTATATAAAATTAAGTCTCGCATTGATTTACTGTACAACAGGGGTCGGCAACTTCTAAAAGAGTTGTGCCGAAGTAATATTAATTATTGCAAAGTCGCTCAGCGTGCTGACCAACCTAAGCCCACACAAATCGTTTATATTTGTACACGAGTTAACTCGTACAACTATTAAAACCAATTTTATGTTGATCTCGTAAAATGTAAATGTAACAACTTTTTTCAAAATCGAATATATTAAAGTACTGTTTCTTGAATATTTAATATTTTAATATAAATCAGATAAATCCGAACGAATACAAAAGTTTTAAATTTATTTTTCCAAATTTAAGTTCTGAAGAAAATATTTTGAAATTTTGAAACAAAACATATTAAATCATTGAAACATAAAAACATGATGCTATTGAAATCATTACTCATATCAATGATTTTAATTAAGAAAATAAAGGTCGTATATTATTTTTATTCAACTCGTTCAGCGTGCCATTGAAAATCTTTCCGCGTTCCACTCTTACTGCTACGTATTTACTCGCCATAAAATATTATAATATAGGCTATATATAAGCAGCGCGTCTTACTACCCGTCATGGCTATAGGTACGCATCCATGATAATATCATAGCGTATAAATATATTGGTTGAAAAAATTCGGTAACACTAATAATAATAATAATAATAATACTTAGCACCGCGTCTTAATACCCGTTCGGGTTATACGCTTAAGTACTAATTAGACTAATGGGTTAGGAATTGGGAAGGTTAAATTTAGAGGAAGTGAACCCGCATTTGCGGAAAAACCACCCTCAGTTCACCCGACCGAGATTCGGATCTCGATCTCCCCATCCTCGGCAGTCGAGCTCAACACGACTTGCGCGTTAGCTAACTACGCCACCGAGGCGGGTCGGTAACACTAACTACAGTCCAATTTTCATAGGAATAACCTTTTAAAAAAAATACAAACACATATTTTTGCGGTCAGCATTTATATAATTTTACTACATTAGTAGTGATATTTTATAAGTATTGATAATATCTGTCAAAAATTATATCTGCAGCTCACGAGACTATATCAAAGTGGATCTATTAATCTATCTAGCTCTAAATAAAGGCTTTTTCGATTAAAACTAGAGTACTAGACTGTATTACTTTACATCGGAACACTATATTCCATAAATCAGAATGAAACATCATACTAAATACTCTCCAAAACAATTTAATAACATAATTTATTTGATGAAAACTCAATTTTTACAGTATCCAGTTTTAGATTAGTTTATAATGGGATCTAGCAGACTCTATATTTATATCTTTCTTGTTAATGGATTACGTCATTTACTTACATAGCATTTTGTAGTTTAATAAGTGCTGTGTAATATGTTACACCATATTGAAATGACTTTCATCTTTTATCGTGTTTTTCTTGTTGGACTTAGTGCTATCTGTGGGTTCTGTTCTGAACGGATTAGAGAGTTCCTTCTACGCTTCAAAGAATTGATTTCGTGTAAATTTAAGTTACATTTTTCTCTACTAGAGGCGCTGTTTGTAGCTAAACTTTAGTTGAAACTGTTTATATATATTTATTTCCAGGGTTAACTAAAGTTTAGTAACAAGCAGCGCCAATAATAATAATAATAATATGTTATCATATATAAATATATGGTAACATATTATTATATATATACATTACAATATATATTACTATTTATCACCGCGTATTACTACCCGTTTGGGTTATACCGTACGTGTAATAATTACGTTAATGTGCTAAGGATGACTAAGTCTGAATTCATAGGAAGTCAACCCATATTTGTGTGGAAGGAGAGTGGGAAACAATTTTAGGAAAAGTCGTCCTCAGGGGTTTGAACTCTGATCTCCTTGCTATCGGCAATCTGGTATTTTGTGATAGTGATTCCTTAGACCATTCAGCCATCTAAGCTGTTGAGATAATATTAAATTTAAGCTCTAATAATGTTTATTTTTAAAATTAATTTGCTTAATTATTCACACGGACATAATAGATATAAAGAAAGCGCAGATTAGTCACACATAAATTCCGGAAATTTTTGAAATACTTGGTTATCTCCCGTTTAAATGTTTGCCGTTAACGTTATTGATGATCTTTGCCAATAGTGAATGTCCGGTGAAAATGATATTATAATTAAAAAATGGTGACTGCGTTTTATGATTGTTTGAAACTCTTCCCAAAAGTGTTAAAATTATTATTTTCTAATAGTTTTCCCCAAAGAGACTACCCTTAGACAGTTAGACTGACAAGTACCAACCAACGTGTTTCACATTGACACGGAAAGACAGGTTTTCTATCTTAGGCAGGGTGTTTTATTTAATTCACAATAATGCAAATTCCCACCCTTTTTTTCAATATAATTTCCTTCGTGTTTATTTACATCGAATATTTATTTTATACATAGAAAACATTATTTGATAAAAATAAACCATTTAACTTTGATTTATTTTCATAGGCCTCCTGTATAAAAAATAAACTATGTTTCACTTAAATTATATGTTCCAAATATTTTATGTAGATGATGCCGTATTAATGGCTGAGAAGGAAAGTGACTTGCATAATGCATTAAATCGTATGAGTGTGGGGACGGACAGAATTGATCTTCGTATAAATGTCTCCAAAATTAAGGTATTGGTTATTGATAAGGACGGATCAGGAAATGATTGTCAACTTAAGGCCAGTTTCATAGTCAGATTTAGTACGCCTAAAGTGCGAGTCGATACTAAATACAGGACGACATCTACCTAGACCAAAATGGAATGGGCCAGTTTCGCATATGAAACTGGCCCATTCCATTCAATTTCAGGTAGGTGACGTCTTGTATTTAGTATCGACTCGCACTTGAGGCGTACTAAATTTGACTATGAAACTAGCCCTTAGTATAAATGTAAGACTGTTAGAACAAGACGTGAATGGTTTTACGTATCTGGGTAGAATGTTCTGTAAAAATGGAAAGATGGATGGTTAAATCGACAGCCGGGTGAATGTATTTCGGAGAATAGTTGGATGTATGTGGACTATTGCAAATAATGGGGTAGTATCAAAAGAGGCAAAGATGGCAGTACATAAAATTGTGCTAACGCCAACGTTGTCTCACGGATGTGAAGCGTGGGTTTGTCAGGGGAAACACAAGAGCAAGGTGAATGCGGTTGGAATGAGATGTCTAAGAAATGTATGTGTAAAAACTCTTATGGACAAAGCCAGTGATGAATGGGTGCTTACGAAGTGCGGTTTGAAAGGGAATCCAATAAATCAATGTGAAAGAAGTGTCTTACATTGTTTTGGGGCATATTGAGAGGATGAGTACATATGGATCGAGTGACAAAACAAATATATAAAGGTAAAGCGTATGGATCAAAAGGAAGGAGTAGGCCAAATAAGAAGTGGTTAAACGTTGTAGACGAATGTGTGAAAAAGAGAAACATTAAGAGTTTAAAAATAAAATAGTATGTTAGACTATGTGTATGGGTGTTGTTGAAGCATAGGAAGTATGCAAGGATAGAGAAGTGTGGAGAAAGTTAGTGAGGATGGATTAAGTACGGAGATGTTGTTTTTTGAGATATATTCACAGTTTCTTGCCTTCACCGTAAGGGAATGGCGTGATTAGGCAGTTATCATTCATGGTAAGAGAAGTTTTAAGTATCTACATCCATTTTCAAACAAATATTTTGTAAATTGTTAAGCCAAAGAAGTTTCCATTTTAAATACATTTCCACTAAAAATATATAAATGGGATTAAATTTGCCTCATACCGTTTCCTTAGTGATATATTTAAAGTTGTTAGTAGCGAGCACATTATAACTAAGGTACACTATATTTATGAAGCTTGTACTAATCTAATTGTAGCCCGTTTGTCAAGAACACTAGAATGTGAATATACACGAGGCTAGCAGCGCAGCATACTGCGGTGAATAAATGAACTATCTTCATTTAACTATTCCTCTCTCTTTAGTGACAGGTCTTTAGACTTAGTTTCAAAGATTAACTTCGTCAAGGGCGTCCCCACTGCACTATAATTCATATAAATTCATTCAACCAGAGCTTATCGTTCAACAGTTGTCCAAGTATATTCAAACGATTACGGATTAATTAAACGCAGCTCGCGTTTAAAGGAGCGCCCTTGAAGAGAACAATTATGTGAGTTTGGCACCTTTAATTTAAAATGTATGTTAGGCATAGATGTTGATGTGATTTCTGGTTTATTGTTCCTATTTCATGAAGGAATAAAAGGAACACGGATTTAAATATTTTAGTTAAATAAGTCAAACATTATTTTGTAGATATCAAAGTATATTCCATAGGTAGGTTACAGTGTTGTCAGAGATGTTAAAGATTTTATTCAATTAGATATGTGTTGTGGATTCAGTAGTGGATCCAATTTAATTACAGTAACTAAGACTTATGTCTTAAGTTACACGTAGCAAAGGGATGTATAAATTTATGTTTTATATGTTATAAGTACTACATGATTTTGAAATACATGGTTACGCATATTATATAAAGTATGATAAGATTATGTTAAGAATGAAGTATCCAACAGTTATAATAGTTATTAAAACTATTTTCATACGCTATATTAATGATTCAAATCATGTGATCTGTAACTGTCCCTCTTGATTAATTTTTTTGATTTATATGATTAAAAACATATATATACATATTAATTTATTAAGTTATTTATGATTAAAAATAAATATATATACATATATTTATTTGATTTATATGATTAAAAATATATGTATATATATTTATTTATTTTTAATCATAAATAACTTAATATAAATCAAATAAATATATGTATATATATATATTTATTTTTAATCATAAATAACTTAATAAATTAATATATATATATTATATATATTTTAATCATATAAATCAAATAAATATATTTCTATATATTTATTTATTTTTAATCATAAATAACTTAATAAATTAATATATATATTTAATCATATAAATCAAACAAATATATGTATATATATTTATTTATTTTTAATCATAAATAACTTAATAAATTAATATATATTATTTTTAATCATATAAATCAAATAAATATATGTATATATATTTATTTATTTTTAATCATAAATAACTTAATAAATTAATATATATATATTTTTAATCATATAAATCAAATAAATATATGTATATGTATTTATTTATCTTTAATCATAAATAACTTAATAAATAAATATATACACATATAATTTTAATCATATAAATCAAATAAATATATGTATATATACTTATTTTTAATCATTAATAACTTAATAAATTAATATATATATATATTTTTAATCATATAAATCAAACAAATATATTTATATATATTTATTTATTTTTAATCATAAATAACTTAATAAATTAATATATATTTTTTTTAATCATATAAATCAAATAAATATATGTATATATATTTATTTATTTTTAATCATAAATAACTTAATAAATTAATACAATTTTACTAATGTTAATATTGCCTCTCCTGTACTACCATACAATTGTATGTTAGTTTAATACACTAAGAATATTAACTCAAAGGGTGAGGGATCTGGAAAAAAAACTAAGAGGCTATGTATCTACAATAATTAAATTTATTTATTTTTATCTTCAAAGCTAGAAGAATTATTTAGTTTGACCCTTGCTCTTAAGTTTCAACATATCTATGTTGACAATTTTTTACCAAGAGAGTAAAATCAGTAGCACAATTTCCTTCGGAGGGGAAGTAAAAACGTCGGTCACATGTCTACTGTGGCATGTAAACGAACCCAGGAATGTATTTGAGATACCTCTACAACAAAATGTATAGGCTCTTTCTCTCTTGCTCAAAGAAATTCAGTGAGGAAAGCATTGGTAAAGCACCACACTTTCAAGACTTCCTTAAGAAGTGTGCTTTCTCCCAAATGGTGTGGGTGGGTGACACTAACCTTCTGGCTGTAGAATAACTTATATTATAACTAGCGATTGTTGCAGTGGTGGCTCCAGATAATCTCGCTAAAATTGATTCAAAACCTTTTATTGGTAAAAGTCTCTTAGAAATGAGGCTTCTCTCAACTTTTTAGTTAAATGTTTACCCATTAAAAGCGTATAAGCCGAACGGGTAGTAAGACGCGGTGCTAAATATTATTATTGTTTACCCATTAAAGGCCATTATTTTTCCATGGATATTGAGCTTTCGGTGTTTAATTACAATAAAATCATATATTGATTCCCCCACTCCCCTCTTTTTCACACCACTTTGGAAATTTTAAAACAACCCTTCACCCAAATACAAAAATATTTCAACTTTTTTCTATTTATTTTAATCGAAGTGGAAGTGTGCTTATCAAATTAGATATAAGATTTTTGCACTTTGGCTTGAAGCCTCAAATTTCCATCCACGCATGGAGATAAAATCATGGCGTATTCAATTTATGGACAGGTTGAGGAATGAGGAAGTGCTGAGGAGGTTAGGAGAGGAAAGGATCCTGTTAAGGATGATAACGAAACAAAAAACTTCTTCGTTGTCTCCCACAATACATAGGGATTCTTTATTGAAGATGATGATGAAGGGGAAGAAGAAGGTTTGGAATGCGTCAAGAAAGGAAGAAGTTAAGAAAAGGATGAAAGAAGACACTCAAGACTAAGGAAAGTGGAAGATGTCCAGTTGATACCTGTCTCAGGACAGATTCACAGAAGAACAAGAAGAAGAAGAATTGATCCCCTACTTCGGGGGGAGAAAATAAACTGGTTTATCTTTACATTAATGTATCATACATACACTAATAGATAGAGAATAGGAAGGTACTATTTCTTACAGGAAATATATTTGCCTAAACTTTTTGAAAGGGAAAGTGGAAACTAGAAATTAGGTTGTTATTATTTCTTGTTTCAGTGAGCAGAGAGCCATGCCACGCATCTTGTACTGGATGGAGCAGAGTCCCCCTTGTTCGGCTGTGGTGTTGCTCGCTAAGAATCTGGGAGTCGAACTCAGTCTTAAGCCTATAATACTTTTCAGTGCAGAGAAAAACCCTGATTTGTTGAAGGTGAAGGCCAAACCCTGATTATAGTTTAGTTTTAGAAACACAATACTTTTTTTTTAATATATATATATATATATAAATAATAGAACAATATTAATACCAACAAAAAGAAAAGTAATTTTTTTTTCTGAATAACCACAGAGATAATTGTTATTGATCATTTTTAAAAGACCATATTTCTAAAAATATTTATTTAGAAGCTTCATGATGGCATCTAGACTAAATGGTGCTGAAAAGTAAATAAATAATGATGAAGACAATAGATTTATTGACGTATGTGGGGGGGTAGCCATCACTTGAGTCAAGAGGATTTCCTCAATTGCTGGTGATAGTAAATACAAAAATATGGCTTAGTTAAAGAAGAAGAAAAATGGTATAGTGGAATGGTGCACCACACAGAGCATTTCTTTCTTTTATCTTAAATTATAGTAATTTACTAAAAACTCATATCGACCAGGCATCGGCAATATACAAGACACTAGAAGACCAACCCCTTAACCTGACTCTACAGTCCTCCCTCTTGATATGTATAGAACTCAGGCTTTATATATATAAAAAATGTGTTTTTCTCTCCTTTGACCTTGTCGTCTTTACCAATAGTTGATTTGCAGGTAGGAATAACACCATTTAAAAACAATAACAAATATTATATCTCTACGTGACTGCTAATGTAATAACAACTGACAATAGTGGTTAGAATTACATCAGACTTGTACACTTTATGTAAGAATAACGACGCCAAACTATAACATTTTTTTTAATACACAAAATTTTAATTCTCTATTTCTTGTCTTGTAATGCCTGGTTAGTATTATTTTAATAGGTTTTATTTGTCGCTGTAATTTATCAATTAATTTTTTTCCCTCCTTTTTCTCAGGCTAATCCACAACATCTAGTTCCTACTTTGGATGATGATGGATTTATTCTAGCTGAAAGGTAATATGAATAGGGTTGAGCATGTAACTGCTGTAGCTTTACCATCTTTATAATGTAATGTGTTCATTGAAAACTTACATTTAACAAAATTGCAAACAAGATAAAATACAAAATATGTGTAGATTTTCATTTAATTAATACCTTTGAGTTTTAAAAGTGGTATTAGATCATTTAGGACTAAATACATTTATTTTGTTTGATAAATTGTTTAACATCTTTATTAAATCAATGAATTTGTGTATCTGGGCAGAATGTTCTGTAAAAATAGAAGGATGGATGGTGAAATCGACAGAAGGGTGAATGCATCTCGGAGAGTAGTTGGATGTATGTTGACTATTGCAAAAAATTAAGTAGTATCGAAAGAGGCAAAGATGGCAGTATATAAAAGTGTGCTAATGTCAACATTGTTTAATGGATGTGAAGCGTGGCTTTGTCAGGAGAAACACAAAAGCAAGATGAATGCGGTTGGAATGATATGTCTAAGAAATGTATGTGGGGAAACTCATATGGACATTTTTTTCAGCTACATGCACAGTTTCTTGTCTACCCCTTAAGGTGGGGTGCTAGTGAGCGCCAGTTTAGTGCATTAATTTTGCAGTTTTTATAGCATAAACATTTTTTGGCAAAAATAGATCAAATATTTCTTCTATATAAACATAGAGTTTAGCTTTCTGCACATGCTAATCTCAACAGTTCTTGAATATCTATCATGAGCATAGCGGCATTTGGTGACAAACTTTTTAAATGCAGAGAAAAAGTTGTCACTAAATTCCAGGACACCCTTGACAGATATTAAAGAACGGTTGAGATGAGCATGTGCGGAAAACTAAACTCTATGTTTCTATAGAAGAAATATTTAATTTATTTTGGCCAAATAAATGTTTATGACATAAAACTTCGAAAATACTGCCCTAAACTCACGCTCACTACCACCCCATCTTAAGGAAACAGCGTGATTAGGTATGTATATAGCTTATATGTAATTTATGTGTTTGTGCTAAAATTTTAACAATTTTCACTCTAACAATATTAAAAACAATAAGTTTAGTTTCATTTTATTATTTGATTTACAGGGAAAACATGGAGAAAAATAATTCAAACACTAGTAAACAATTAAATGGACTCAACTAATTATGTCATCCATCTGGTTCAGCTCATATCATTCACTAGACTTTTTATTTTTACATGTTACTTTGAACCAAAAAATGAATTTTGAAACACCACATATATATAAAGAAACTTATAATGTAAGCTATATATGGTTTATATTCCTTCTACCGCGTTAAAAAAATCTTTAAAATCACACGAACTGTTTAATTACATATGTTAAAAATTAATACATTTGTTCAGATTAAAAGACAGTAAAAATAATAGTGGCCCAAATTCTATTTCAGAGATTACTGAAAATTTTGTAAGATAAAATATTTTTTCCCTTACACTCATAAACAAACTTAAAGTACCAATATGGAGATTAATTTTTTTTTAAATTGAAAAGTTCTAAAAGGTAAAAAATAACACAATATTTTGAAAGCTTTTCTTTACTATGTGGACAGTTTTAAAAACAAATGAATTTAAATTGATTCTCAACAAATTATGTAAACATAAATATTGAAATAATATGTATTCTCTCTATTTAATATTTTGGATAATCATACCCAAACCTGATGTATGCATATTAACTACTAGCAATCCCGCACGGCGTTGCCTGTGACCCAAACAAGATTAACAATATTTTCTTCAAAAATTTGCTAAAAATATCCTAACTAAAAAGCAAATTAAAAATTTAAAAATCTGGCTTCGAGGTGCATTTGGACGCCCTTTCGTCCACTTATGTTAAACATTTAAGATCTCTGTGTGCTGTAAATTTGGATGGGCATCACACACAAACAAACAAACATACACACAAACAAACACTTCTTTTATTACTTTTATTACTATAGATTGATAGATAATAAAATAGTTGGGATATATTACACTTAAAAATTAATTTAAATGCTTAATTATTCTCACCAAAATGTATATCTTTTCTATTAACTATAGGCCTACAATAAAAAAGATAAAATCACACAAGTGTGTACATAGAAACTTATTAAGTCTGAAATAAGCTACAACCTTTAGCCTATACTATAGTACTTACAAATTGTTTTTATCTTTGTTTCCCAGTCGGGCCATAATGGGTTACCTGGTGGACCAATACGCAAAGGACGACTCGTTGTACCCCAAAGACCCGAAGAAACGAGCTCTGGTGAACCAGAGACTGTATTTTGACATCGGGACTCTATATGAGAGCTTTTTGAAGTACTGGGTATGTACACACAAATATCCTCAAACACGACAACCCTGTAAATAGCTTCTAAACACCCGCTTCAGTGGTCAAACGGTCTAAGGTGTCACTCTCGTATTAGACTGGCCTGTCAATGACTGTGTTATTGATTAGAATCCAGATATGGTCTCCTGAGGTGTTTTTATTAAAGATGTACTTTCTATAAACTACCCTCCTGATTCTTAGCATTTATATTTAGCCATTAATAACCTGATTTTTTTTTAAACTTAATGATCAAAATGTAAAACTGAAGGATAGTCTACATCATTAATAACATTTCAAAATGGCTTAGTGTCTAGTGTAAATGTGTCATCAATCATCATAATATACAATACGATTAATTAATTAATTTGCTTAAATTATATACCAATTTCTTACCGATTAGTTATGTTTAGTAAACAATAATATGTCTACACTATTATTTGAATTTACATTAGAACTACAATTTTTTTTTTTTTTAGGACTCGTTATTTCTTCAACAAAAAATCGACGTGAAAGTGGTCCTGGCTAAGATTGAAGGAGCTGTAAGATTCCTGAACTCTTTCCTGGAAGGGCATAAGTGGGTCGCTGGAGATAACCTAACTATTGCAGACTATGCGCTCCTGGTATCCGTCACCAACGCTGAGGTAAGTACAAACCGTTCAGTCGTAGTGATGCCTAGAGGATTCTGGGAAACTGCCGCACTGGAAGGAATTCTGGGGAATCCCTTTTTACATAAAATAATTAACTTAACTCCTGCTGTACAGTAGTTTTTACTAACATAATCATCATCATCATTGTCAACTTTTTACAGCCTGTGGCCAGATCAGTTTAGTTAAATGCCTCAACCTATTCTGATTATATGCTTATGTACTAATTAAGCTAAGGGTTTTAAGGATTTATAAGAAGTGTACCCTCATTAGTGTGAAAAACAACTTTTGGGGAAAAACTTCAGTACTCTCGACCCCCAATCTTCCTGTAATCGGCAGTCTAGTCTTCTTCAAGAGTAGCCCGTTAGACCATGCGACCACAGAAGTGGGTGCCTCTATCTTCCTCTTTCATTACACCATTCTTCCTCCTTTATGTGCTTCCATTCTTCATCTCTCACCCGCAGACTTGCTATTATCAGCTCCTCCTATATCTTTCTTGGCCTCCCTTGCAGTCTTTTCCATCATTTTCTTTGGCATCCTCTCATTCTCCATCATTACATGCCTATATTATCTCAAGTATTGCTTCCTCTACTATCCCATGTACTCACAAACTTCATTCCCACAGCCTCTACTTTCCTTGTCCCCCTTACATTCAATGTCCATGTTTCTGCTGCCACTATTCTTTTCTATTCTGATATGTAAACTCCATTAAAGTCTTATCTTAACTGGTTACACTATGTCCTTATCTTATAAACTACACTGTAATGATATCATGCAACATTGCTAAGCATGCAATCCTGCATGCTAAACGAAACAGAAGCTTCATTCCTTACTCTCTTGCCTTATTCTTATCTTCACAAAGCTAGCCGGGTTTGAACAATCATTCAAAATAAACCAAAGAAAAACCCTTTAATGTAAAAGTGTTGCGACTGCAATAAGACATTCTGTTATAAAATAGATCTGTCTGAGAGGTGATGATGAGGGTTTGGTGTTAAAATATTTAGATAACAACAAAAAAAAAAGGAGGGGGGGGGGGG
>CABFWB010000435.1:156971-178136 GCA_902151455.1 Timema bartmani | reverse complement strand
TACGCTAATGGATTAGGAATTGGGAGGGTTGAATTTAGAGGAAGTGAACCCGCATTTTCGTGGAAGGAGAGTGGTAAACCTCTTAGGAAAAACCACCCCCAGTTCACCCGACCGAGATTCGAACCTCGATCTCCCCGTCCTCGGCGGTTGAGCTCAACACGACTAGCGCGTTAGCCAACTACGCCACCAAGGCGGGTTTTTACTATTACTGTATGTACAGTACTGTATCTACTCTGAAGTGGACTTGACTGTAGTAAACATCCGGTCCTAATACATTGTATCATGTGTTAACATGTTAAAAGTTTAGTTGTTGACAATAAACTGTCCACTTTGGTTTTTAAGGAACCAAAAACTGAAACTGGCGAGAAAAAAACATGTCCTTCTAACACTGTTATTCTCAGAAAACAAACATTTTATGTTGTTTGAGGCTGAGACTTGAAAAAAAAACTTTCTCTTTACCAGAGTTATTTTGATAGCACATAGCGATACTTAAATTATGGAATGGGGAAGGAACAAAAGGCTGAACGCAGACAGCAACAGCACTACATCCTATGTTGTGTCGCTGTACGCTATACCTTTTGCCGACAAAGTATGGAGGAGTGTTGTAGAAATATAAATCAATATTTGGAAGAAGGTACAGGAAAGGTGGATAGAACATGTTTTCTATCCATTAATCCTGTACCTTCTTCCAAATATATATTACAAATTACCTCAAAAAGCGAAAAGAGGTTTTCCCTTAAAATGAAATATAAATCAATAATTTGTTATGAAATAATAATGAGATGTATCTGTATGGTATGTACACTAGTTTATTAACAAGTAAGTTGTTTTATTACTCATGAGCGACATGGATAGAATTTTATATAGTCAGTAAAAAAAAACACTAAAAGACAGATACAAAAAAATGTTACTGATGAATCATAAAAAAAATCTAATCAATACAAAGGTAAAACGAATCTAATTAAAGAAAACATAAATATAATCTGGAAAAAATCTAGCTTGTACAAATGATTGTACATGACTAGCGATGATTAGAAGATGGAAATGATCTTAAGGTCATGGATATAGCTGCATCAACTCTTATATTCGTTAGTTTGAAAAATGATACCTAGAGGACCCCTAATATTGAATCTTTCTAATGACACGCATTGTAACTGCTCTGGAAGTCCATTGTTTGGCTCCTGACTACTTTAATCTATGACCTGATCTCTCATGATTCTCTTGATTCAGTTTACAAATCTTGGCTAGATTTTGATAGGGCCTATACGATGTTTGGGTACCTGGTATTTTTATGTCCCCTACCAATAATGGTTAACACTTAAAAGAATTACTATTGCTGATGAAAAGTGAGTTGGAGTAACTATTCCACCTCCATACTCTATGACTGCTCGAACACGTCCATTCTGGTCGATGGCTTGACCGTGACTGTTCTTCCGATGGAAGTCACAAGGTCTCCTGCTACCCTCGCAGCCCCAAAGGAGGGTCACTTCCCCTTGGTCGATTTCCCTTGATAAAAATAAATCGGCCAAGGTTGCTTTCATTGCCTTAAAAAACTACACCTTGGAGTTGGGGGAAATCTTGTAAGAATGCTCTGTTATCAACTGAGCATGTTTTTATCACTGTGTCTTACCACCTGTTCGGGTTATATGCTTATGTACTAATTATGCTAATGATTTTAGGGAATAGTAAGGTTAGGAAGTATACCCGTATTTGCGTGGAAAACCATTTTGGAAAAACTGCACCTAGTACACCCGACCGAGATTGGAACCTCAATCTTCCTGTCATCGGCAGCCTAGTTAACTGCAAGAGTATCACGTAAGACCATGTGGGCACCGAAGCGTGTCAACAATATGTATTGCTACCCTCGTTTGATAAAATGTGAGCAAAAGTGAACACTATTATTATATAGAGTGGTATAGTTAAAACCATCTAAAAATTTTGTTTGCAACTTAGTTTATTTCCTTCAAATTTGCAGAGATCATAGAAGTACAAACTTAAAGTAGACTTTATTTAGGATTTAGTTTAGCTCACTTGGTAGAGCGCTAGTCTACAAACAGGGGGAAAAAAACTGAGACCGATCCCCGCTTAATCTTTATTATTTTAAAATTTTATTCAAGTAAAATTTTTAAGTCAATTCAAATTTACTATAAATATTAAGGGCATGTGAAGCTTCGAAGCTTTGACTTGATTCTGAAAAAAAAAAAATTGTCTTCTACAGTTAGGAAGCTTCACCAATAAAAGTATTGGTAGCTAAAATATTACATTTATGTTCAATTATTGCTGTTCTGAGCTGTTAAAAGTATATATTACACATTATGAAATTATCTGAAGAAGTCGAATCACATGTTGTGATAACAACTTGACTTATCAGATTAGAATGAAATATTATAAACAATCGTGCAATAAAATATTTCCTAAGTGATTTTAATGTTTAAAGTTATATAAATAGCAATGATAAAAGCATAAAAAATTAGCAAAAATTATTTGAACTTTGATTTGAGATTGAGATTAGGCTTTTTTTTTAAGCAAGTCATGTAACCTAATCAACTGGAATATTCTCGCAACTTATCACAAGTTAGTAAAATTAGGTACACTTGTGACAGAAAAAAGTGGTTGGCTCATCAGACTAAATCCCGTTACAAGTTGGACTCTTTTTATGATTATAACTATTCCAACTAAAATAAAACCATGATTTCCACATGTTCATCACAGACTCTGCCTTAAAATATGAGTGAAGAATGACCCTGGGCACGGGACGACTCCTGGATAGCTAAGTGGTTAAAGCATTGGCGTATTAAGTCAAAGGTCCTGGTATTAATTCCTGTGTCCAACTGTCATTTTTCAATTTAAAGCATATGATAATTAGTTGCAGTTATAATCATAAGTATCAAATATAATACCTTTGCTATTTAATTCATAAAATAAAACTTGATGATTTTTGTGAAAAGTATTTTAATGTCAAATCGTTCACACATAGAAAATACAATTTAATATACTGCTACTTATATAATCATTTTATTAGGCATTAATTCTGACAAATTTGTTTATTAAGACGACCTACAAGCGCTTGGGATTAATTACACTCATGTTGAAATCCTAATCAGTCGCACCAGCCCTTTTTTCTCTCTCTCTTTTTTTTTTTAATAAAACGTCATTTTGACCACAGTGGAATATGAACCAATGTATCTCATAGCAGTTGTGCAACCCTCGGGGAGACTCAACTCTTATCACTTTTCTGTAATCCAAGCATATCGCGTTTTTCAGTACTTGAGTTAAATGATGAAATGTTTCTTGAAGTGTTATTAGAATACACAACTGAACAGGTAGTAAGACGACGGTGTTAAAAGGAAATGTTTCTAGTGGCACTCCCTCCCCCCCGAAAGTAAATCCCTTGTTTGCTCCACTAATTATAATATAATTGAACAGATGCGTGGGTATTTAATCTAACTCCCCCCTAGCAACATAGCATATTTAAATTTCAAAACTCCGCTTTATGTGTCGATACTTCCGTTGTAGTAATCCTTGTATATACCAGCCCAGAAATCCATGCGATCTTTCTCCACCTTGTTCAACAGTTGGTGCTCTGTGTCTAGTTTTAGGTAAGGGTAGCTAGAGCCACCCGCCGGTAACCACGTCACGTTGGTAGCACTGGGTACTCTGCAATCAAGTTGACGCGGCATTTTAAAACAAAAACAAAAAATCGGACTTACTATTAATATCTCTCTTTAAGGAAAACCTCTTTTCACTTTTTTAGGTAATTTGTAATACGTATTTGAAAGAAGGTATAGGAAAGATGGACAAACACAATATGGCTTTTACAATGACAAAAAGAACAAAGTTCACACTTTAAATAATTACTGTCACTAGAAAAAGAGGTATTGGCTACCTCTTGAAGAAAATTGATCGTCACCGGCCAATCCCTTGACCTAGGTTTTATTCTGTCAGAGCTCATCAGGGAGGAGTGTAAAATGCGCAACGCAACTTACTAAAAGAGGAAACCAAGACACACAAAAGGGAGGAAAAGGAAATTGGTAAAGGATGGTAGGACACTTAGATAGGAACAGGTAAAAGGAATAGCAATTAAGGGCAAACACAGTAAAAGGACATTGGATGCGAATATAATAAGAATATCTCTTTGAGGAAAACCTCTTTTAGCTTTATGAGGTAATTCGGAATATATATTTGGAAACAGGTACAGGAAAGGTGAATAGTTATAGTTATCACTGATTTAAACATTAAATTCATTATAGTATAAAGGAAGGGTGTGAAATAAATATTTTGATAAGCTCTAAATGTAAATTCCCTATGAAATTAAGTAAACTATTTATTTAACTGTGTAGGCCTGCCACCTATCTAATAATACATTTTATTTCAACCTTGTTGATTTCCTACAACTACTTCCAAAGTGCTGTGTATACTATGTTATTGGAATTTAATACCAACAGAGAATACATCATGACATCCCAGAAGTCCCAGGTAAGGTGAGGTTTAAACCAGTGGCGTGTCATGGAATCTTGCTAGGGACAAGCAGAGCTTGTTAAAACTGTACCTGTAATTATGTTGATTCTCACCGCTCGGTAAAACACTAATTGGTCAGCTATCAACGGGAATATGTTTCTTATAAGAGGTATGTAGGGTAGAACATATGGAAGATTGGTCACATATAGACAGAGTGGGGAAGAACATAATATCACAGTTACAGTTGTAACAAGCTCTGCCTACCCTGGAAATTTTTCACGACACTCCACTGAATGTAAGGAATCTTACCCAGTTCTGGCGAAGCTACTCCACAAGTCGGTCATCAAGCGCGACATGATGGCAGGTCCTGTATCCACCCCTTCCACTGCTTCGCTGTAGATGAGGTAATATACTTCTGCAATGTGGTGAGGGGCTGAAAATATCAGCGTTTATAAATAACAAGGTTGTTGATTACATTTAAAATACCTTAATCTAGAATGGCCGTTTGATTTAGTGGAGAATGTACAAGCACATTATTAATAATATTTTCGGAGGATATTTTATCCCCCAGAACACCCCGAATTTTGTGTGTCCCTATTGGAGAAATATCTTTGAGCAGGCAACTTACTACCATAGACGAACTGGTAGTTGTAGGTGGCATTGGAAAACTTTGATTGTTCGTAGATCGTAGTCTGCGTTCCGATTGCAAAGAGAAGATCTGTTTGAAGCTGTAAAGAGTTAAAACATTAGTGGACTGGTAGTTGTAGGTGGCATTGGAAAACTTTGATTGTTTGGGGATCATCGCCTTTGTTCCGATTGCAAAAACATTATCCGTTTGAAATTATAATGAGACGAAACATTAGCAAACTGGTAGTAATGTAATTTTTTGGAAAGTTTTGTAGACATTTTATAGTAAGATATTACATGATAAAAGGACAGGGTAAAAGGTCTTCATTCTGAACCATTCTTAAATTTTATCTGAGTCAAATTCTACTTTTTTTTTATAAGAATACCATCTATCAAAGTGATGAGACTAGTTGCAGACGTTTCTAAATATTGCTTTATTTAAGATGTGGTTTATTATTTTAAAATATGATTCACGTCAAAATGAAGGCAAAAGTTAATACCATGTTCCTAGTATTAGAACGCTTACATTATAAGTTTTTTAATTTAAAATAAGTTTGGAAAAATATATATCTAAATTGAAAGTTTGTGAGTTGAGTTTCATTTAAATGGATAAAAACATAGATCTGAATTTCCTCGAACAAATAAATACATTTTTAATGGGGTCATACCAGGAAATTCTATAATAATTGAAATTTGTTTTAGTGGTTTTAAAGCTTCAGAACTGCCATTTCCATAAAAAACAAAGAACTGTGGTGAGAAGATCTGTTCATTTAATTAGACGGCATCCTTAAGATTTTTCTGAAATTCTTTAATTTTTCAAACTCACGTCAATCCATTTAGATTTAGTTTCAAGTGAAATATCTTCATATCCAAAGTAAAACTCTTTGACTTTGTTGGCCACTTCAATGGAGCCAGGCGATCCTGCAGGAAGACCCAGATCTGTTGGCACCATTTGTTCGAGATTATCCATTATGGCTTCCCAGAATGACGAGTTAGCGAGCTCTAAAAAAACACCACGTGGAAAATAAATAAGTGTTCTATCGTACGGATTATGAGACATAACCTAATAGGGATGAGAAAATAAGGGAGTATATAAAGTTTCATAATGAACAACTTCATGGTTTGTGTGCCTCACCAAACATATTAAATAGGCCACCTCGGTAATCGAGAAATTGTCATGCAGACATTCAGCTCTAAGGCAATATTTAATTCTACGGTGAGTTATTTCATAACATGGGTCAGGCCAATATAAGTTGAAAGATCCCAACAAGGCTCTTTTTCCTTAAAAATCCTATATTTTGTATTTTTAATATAAAAAAGATTGTAAGAATGTAACATTAGCTCATTTTCAATGACATTTTAATCATATTTTCAGAGTTATGAGACCAGGCTTGATGAAAAAGGGCTCTAGATTAATCCTTCCTCTAGCAAATAAAATAATTTAAATTCATGAGCTCACAACAGAAAATTTTAAGATATTTGAGAACTGGAAGCGAGCTTTCCTCTCTACCTTGAGATAAGGAGTTTCATTGTTTTCTTTTCCCTCTTTATTAATGACATGAAAAAAGTGTGGTTGTAGGTGAAGGGCAGAAGGGAGTGTAAGACAATAGAGAAGTAGTTCCAGGACCCTACACAGACCATTGTATTTTAAGATATGTGGCCTGACAACGATTAACATCTTCTCGCTAACGGAGGCAGCTACCGCAAGGATAATTAAGGCACACAAACTGTGGTTTAGGGCGGTCAACTTACGTTACCTTACACACCACCCACCTTAAGAAACAAAACAAAAACTGGTCCATGTTTAATTTGTCCTAACTTTGAAACATTTCTTACCCTCGTCGTAGCCGATGAACTGATACCCCTCTAAAAGACAGATGCCTGTTATGTAGGGGACCTTGTTGAACTTCCCTGAGGTTGCCAGGTTGTATGGATAGTCTGTTAAAAACACAGGCTCCCCTTCTACGGGATATTCTAAGGTAGGGAGGAATGGGTACGTCAGGAGTTTCACAGTTTCCTTAGAGAAAATAAAACAAAAATATAATAAGTTTTGCGTAGCTTGAGATAAAAAAAACTATATATATATATATACACACATACGTTAAAAAAAACACCCTTATCAGGTGAACGCTTGAACAAAGACTGACAATCTCGTTCCATCTGGTTTACCGGGGATGAGATCAGGGGTTCGAATCTCTACTGGGTATGTTGTAGATGGGCTTCGACAAATGGTTTCCCACTATCACCACACAAATTCAGGTACACTTCTTAGAAATTCTACCTTCCACATCACTACTCCTTTAGGACTAGTGTAAATATGCAGGTATCCAGGATGGGTAGTAAGACGCTAAGTATCAAAAACAAAAAGCTGTATTATTTTTATCTGTGATAGTGGTTTATTTATTAGAGAATATTACACGCTTTTATCTTTTTCTTATCTTAAATTAGATAGGTGTGTTTTTTATCACCGTGTTTTACTAACTGTTAAGGTTATATGCAAATATGATAAATACCCTAATGGGGTAGGAATGAAGAAGCAAGCATTTAAGAAGTAATATATGCGTGGAAGGAGAGTGAGAAACCATTTAGAAAAAGACACCATCAATGGAGCCAACCAAGTGTTGAACCCCGATCTCCCCCATCATCAACAGGCATGTCAAACACTAGAGTGACGCCTTGGATCGTTCGGCCACTGAGGCGAGTATAATAGATGGTGCTGCTTATAGCAAACATCGCAATTAGAGAGTTTAGAATTTATAGGAGGAGGTTCACTTAAACGAGCGTGAATAGAGGAGGGAAAAAACCCATCAAATCACATGCGAGTGGACACCTCCAGTTCACCCAATGAACCTCGAAGTCATCGGCAATCCAGTCTATTGCAAACATAATGTCTCATGCGGTGTAGCCGCCAGTGCATAGGGTGTCGCTAGCTCATGATAATCGGGCGGGGAGGAGAGAATGTGCCCATTCCCACTTTCAAAAAATACAAAATTGTACCTACTGAATAAAATGAATGATAATACAAAATGTCTAATATACGGCATATAAATAAGATATCTTAACATTTTTGTATTATTTCGCGCATGGATTTTCATATATCTGATTCAGTGCTAAGACATACCAGTTATATATATATTGGGGGGACATAGCCCCCATTGAGCCTCCCAGTAATGATGGCCATACACTGATATGTGGGAAAGATATTTATAATAGGCTTTTGGTTTTATAACATACAAACATATTTTTTGCGGTCAACATTGATACCATTTTACTATATTATTAGAATACGTGAGAGCTAGTGGATCTAGTAATTTTTCAACTGTTAGATAAGGTTTTTCCTAAGAAAATTGAACTGTGGTAGTCAATGACAGCTCAAGTCTGGTCACCTCCTTGGTAAGTAACGTGTCCACCGCTTCAGAAAGCTGCTCTCCTGGTACCGTCCTCAGGAAGTCGGCCAGTTCCTGTGCACTGTCAGTCTCCAGTCCGAGATTTGAACCCAGCCTGAAGGCGTAACTTTGGGTGTCCGGGGTGAAGGCCCATGGGCTCAGAGCCGAACCACTCTCAGATATGGCTCTGTGGAATAGACCTGTAGAGGCGATATCAAGTCAAGAGATGACAAGAGGAAAAAAAATATTCGAGTTTTGAAGAAAGGGTGGATTGGTACAGCGAGATGCTTCTCGATAGACTGACTCGTTATATTTAAAGTGTTCCAGTTGCCCAAATATTAGCAAAACTTTCAATACATCAACCAAAATATTGTTTGAAAATATCCAACACAGCGTAGCACTTACCTCCTCTGATTTCACCACTTTATTTATATCTATCTATAATCCTAAACTATCTATCTAAAGTAATAACGTTGCAATTAAATAGATTGATTAAAGAGCTAGCCTAAAGGTATTATTTTATCTTTCAGAATCTCGTTATTTGTTTGTTTTGTCGGTTAATGTTTCGAAAATTATCAAAATTCATGAAGATCCAAAAATGGTTGTTAATGTTTTAAAATATATTAAATTTTCAGCTAACTCATTGAGTGTATAAGTTTTAAAGTTTGTTAGTTGATAAAAAGTAAAAACCATAGAATTTGTGAGTTATAATGTAATTTAAAATATATATGGAAAGGTGAAACTGGCTTCTTTTCAACAGAGTTTCTACTAGAAATGTCACATTTATGAGATTTTATTAAATGGTAAGAAACATAAAATCTAACCTTCCTCGGGCAAAATATTATTTTTAAATGGGAACACAATTTTTTTTTTAGATAAGGGAGGATTGTTTTAGTAATGTTTAAGCTTTATGACTGACCGGATGATAGAGGTGATAGCACGTGGTAGTGCACGCTTGCGCCGCCAGCGCTACCACCGAATATGGTAACACTGTCTGGGTCCCCTCCGAAGTGGGCGATGTTGTTCTTCACCCAGCTAAGTGCTGCCACCTGGTCTTTCAGGCCTGCGTTACCGGACACGTCGGCTCCTTGCAGGCTCAAAAAACCTGTTCACCGATATACTTATTACTCCTAGACTGCTCATATTCATCCATTGCCCGTGCAGCTGATGTGACCAACCTTTATCTTTGAGTGTGACCTAATTTGAGCTCTCTGCGCACGTGCAGATGTTTAGTATTAGACTGCGTTTGCGTGATTAATATCCCAGTAATTAAGGTGACTAATGGCTGTATGCAAGAACTTGACTAAGTGGATGCTGAGTGGACACTAGCGTGGGTTTGGTTGCGTAATCATAGGTTAAAAGGTGGAACGATAGTGTACTCGGGACCACACTATCGGTCCACTAAGCATTCACTAACGTTCTTGTATACCACTCTAATAGTTATCTGTGGCTGTGACATTATATTAACCCAATGTGTAGAATTTGACTACTACACAGCACAATCAAAGCAACCAATATTTTTTTGTGACAATGACGTCATTAAAGTCAAAAGAATTACGGGTGAGAACAAACACGTAGAGAATAGATTTTATGCGTAGTCTAGAAATAATAAGTCTATTTGTACACCCAACAAGAGAAATAAATATTTTTTAGTAGAACAAGTCATTATCAATCAACTATAAGCTGGCAATAAATTGAATTGTGATTTTTTTTATATGAAGTGGGAACAAGCAAAAAAGTATAAATTATGTAATGCTTTACCAAAAGTGTTTACCGTATTTTTACAAATAAATATGACGTGATACTATACTCACCAAAAACATTGACCCTATAGTTGACTGGGACGAAAAGTACATGTTTATCTATGAGATGACCGGGCGTTATATCACCATTTCCAGTAACAAACGCTCCCCAATGAAACCACACCATTACAGGGAGTAGTTCAGTGTCTGCAGAATTATTAGGAAGCTAAAAATACAAATATTCTCAATTTTAGGTTGTGAGAAACGCATTAAATTTACGAATGCCAGTAGAAATAAAAACGAGAAAACAGTGGTACGAATTTGCGGCTTCCAACCAGATAGATAACTAATATTCAGAAAAATAGAATACCTAAATACCTTGAGATGTAAGTGCTGCCAAACGGTTATATTGGGAACTAAAGATAGATCTGACAGTAATTATTTAGACAAAGCAACTAGATGCAAAAACGTTGCAAACTACAGTATACGTCAGTGATCTCTATACGATATTATGGAGATCAATGGTCTACGTTGGTATTGTTGTCTGTAGACTTAATGCTTAGTCAAGAAGTAATGAATATAGTATTTCAATTCAGAACCAATTATGTTACGAGCTAGCCTCTAAAGTCTAAATATTCATTAGGTGCACGTGATTTTTAAAAAAAATTACAGTAACAAAAGCAAAGCCCTTTTGGTTATGAGGTAAGAAAAGTCTGAAGTTTGGAATAAGTGATGGGGTTTTTCTACCAACCAGCGGAGTGAAGATGTTTATGAACAAACAGTCTTCCTCCCCTATTCCTCCCTCCTGTCTGCAGTTGGAGCCAAATTCTACAGCGTTTCTTGTCCCATTCCAGTCTCCCGGGGGCTGGGGTGACTGAGAACAAACAGATAAAATGCCTACTCCTAATCCCTTTAAGCCAATATATTCCAAGAATAGTTTAAGGTGCGGTATTCAAAGAAAATTACACACTTTAGATATCCCAAGGTTCGTTTAAGATGTGGTATTCCGAGAAAGTTAGAACTCACCCTGAACCTCAAATTTCCAACTGGAGGTTTAGCGTAAGGTATTCCGAGGAATCTGTGGTAAACGTTCCCAGAAACTGTGGTCTGACTGGCACCCCGCAGTGTTCCTTGGGGGATAGTGACAGTGACTTGAGGATCATCTTGGCTTCCCAACACCTGATCAACAATCATCGTCGTCACTCTCACAGGCAATTTTACTGAACAATGGTGAGCTTATAAATGGCTTGGCCGGAAACTAATTCCGGTTGCTTAAAAAAAATTTTGCCAGTGTGGCGGGGAAATTCTATATAGGTATTTTTACCCATGTGGAAATGTTACAGACCAGGCCCATCTTTTAAGCATTTGGTACGACTTTCCCATAGACTTTTCCATAATCATTATGTTTAGGTTTTAACTCGACCATTGACGTTTTGGTACCTATATGTAAAATAGCGTATAGATATAATGATATTGTTTATGCTGTGATTTTTTTATACACGCTTTTATCCATCCCTATCTAACTACTTAAAAGTAAGATAATAACTTGAAGGGGAAAAAAGATTCACACCATTATTACTACTGATTGATGACAAATACAGAAAGAAGATAAGTTTCGGGATCTAAAAAAAATAAGATGCTGATAGGACATGCTGAAGGACTAGATTTGAACCAGGTAATGGAACCGTTGAACGATAGAACACCTACTAAATAAAATAAATTAAATTCGCAACAAAAAAAATCACTTTAGTTTTCAAATTGTACCTAAACAAGGTTCATTTATGTTAAGAATCTTATCAGTGGTCCCAAGATATACGCATATTTATACTTAAGGGATGAAGTTGAATAAGGTGGAAATTAAAATATGTGCCCACATCTGCGGGAAGGAAAAGAAGAAAACATTTAGGAGAAAAACACATTAATTCGTATTGCTTTTCTATGAACAAACAATCTATTGTAAAACAATTAGATTTGATTCTAGGCCAGTAGATCGATTCATCTAGCTTATTATTAGTACCAAGTGGTTAATGGTTGAACTCCTTTATTAAATAGGACATTGAACCACTCCTATTCTGCCCACCATAGATTAACCTAATGTTTTCAGTACAATTTAAAACACGAGATATTCGGCTCTAGTAGATTAGAGGCTTGGCACCTTCTACAATGATATAGTATATGTTTTCTCTTTACCTAAACAAACCCGAGTGATAAACTTTAGAAATAAAATCGCTGAATACTGGACCCTAGTGTAGTAAATACACATTTTTTATGAAGAAAAATAATATTGTACTCGTTGAAAATATTCTAGCCAAAAATATCAATTTATTCAAATATTCCGAATCAAAATTTAAGTGCTTTTTTTCTATACTAACAACAATTTTTTATAATTATTAGAGTTTCGGGTATTTGAATTTTATCTTAAGAATTACAACATTTTGAGAGATATATAATTAATATCCATATAATTAATTACTTAAATTTGTTTATTAAAAAATTATTATTTTTATTTAAATTCATACTTAAGCTTATGTTTTCACTTTGCTTTTTGAAACCTTTTTCATCCCATGGTAATTCAATTGTTTTATATTTATCGAACGTAGCTTTTGGTAAGCATTTTAATGAATTAAAATAAATTTGATTAATATAAGTGCATTGTTTTTATCAACAATATTATGAACGAAGATCATTGTCTAAATTATTCAATGCCATCGACAGTGAACTTACACAAGATCCCGAATTCCACCAGAACACTCCTAAAAATACCACCACAAAAGTATATGCCTTCATATTGACTGAGCATAATTAATTCTTGATTATCTTTAAAAATAAAATAAAAACAGTATGCCACTGTTATGTAATAACTACACAGTCTTTGAGTTTATGATTAATTGAGAATGGAAGGTTCTTCTATTAGTCCATCAATCATTTCATGTATAAGCGTGACAATGTCGAGATACCATAATCTCAAGAGTTTGTGAAATGTTTAGTCAGCCTCATTTCATTGTCAAGACAAACCTCTTATAAGAAGCATATTTAATAGGCGTTGACATTATCTTTCAAAGGTAACAGCTGCTAATCACAAGAGACTTGATATTTGAATATAAGAAAATTAATTTAGTGGCTACTATTGTAACTGTCAAAAATAATAATTATATATTAATCTGGTTATAGTTTCCACCAACACCTATGGTCGTTCAGGTCTCGAATTCCATCCTTGATGCACCAGGGATGGTTTGCCCAGCGGGCTGTGTCACTGCGGCTTTCCCCGTTTTGTATACCTAATGATGTTAAACCACTTACTCTAAGCCAGTGAAACGAGGGAAATATATTCCTTCTAGCCATGTATTGGTCACAAAAAAATGTGGGACTGCTATGTTGGGTTTATATTAATACATCACTCATAACTAATAGCGCAGAGCACATAGTGCGCAAGAAGTTGAAACACGTGATTTTCAATGATGGAGTTGATAATTGATACACAGTGAATAGTCAACATAACTAAAGTTGATTTAACTCATACTTTTTATGCGTTATGCATGGACTTGAGAATAGACCACCCTTATACAAGCCTATGAGAATGTGAAGAGAAGCTCTAGACAAATTAAAACTAATGTACACAGCAGATGAAAATTAGCTTGAGTGTCCATGTTTGAATAGCCTTCTGGTATACTTGTTTACTATTACCGAATTTTCTTTGTTAAATAATTAATTACTATGATTATATTATACTATTGAAAATAGAGGCTAAATGCATGTTTGATTCTTTTTCAAAGAAAAAATCTACCATAATATTCATAGAAATAATAACATCGGAACCAAATAGAAATAAAACTTGATTTGATGGTACGGGCAAAATTTAAATTACAGGGTTAGTTTCAAGCGTGAGAAAATTCAATTTTACGATTTTAGATTTTCGAGTTAACCCTTTATTGGAGTATATTTAGATACCTTATCTAATAGTACGAAGTCTAGGATTTAAGTTGTAAGGACTTCTGTGCTGGGGGTCTGGGGTTCAATCCTCGGTCCCGGTACAGATTTATCTGATCGCCAAAACTTTCCTTCACCTCTGACAAGACGTGTATTAATCACAACTTGTGAATGTGTGGAATGCCAGACCTCCACCGTGGTTCGGATCTCACGTTAAACTTTAGGTCCTCAATTTTATCTCACAATCACCCTACCATTAAACATTAGAGTAAGTGCGTGTAACTCAATCGGGTAGTAAGACGCGTTGCTAATAATTATAATAGTACGAAGTTAGCCAAAAGTTCTATGGCTCCTTCATTGTAATAACAAACGCGGCACGGGAGCAAAAGGTACTGTTGTAGATGCTGCAGCCTATGTCAGACTTTGCGCAGGAAACATTATTTGAACTTACAAGTGGAACTAATTTTAAGTTTTTAATGTTGGTTAAAAGTAAACAGCAAACAAGTAAAAGTAGTAATACCACGATTACACAATATTAAATAGTTTGATTAAAAGTTTATCAAATAAATTATAACCAACCAAATAAATTATGACAGAAGCCTGGTCTAATATAATTGAAACACTTGTCGATCGCTTACAAGTGGCGAGCGATGAATTAACACACGGTAGTGAAGAAACTGGTGAAATGTCAATTACAGAGTTCGTTTCCGATCACTTTTGGAGCAGATTACTTTTCGCATCTAAGAAAATTCACAATGAAGTGACGAAAATTTGCATGGCTCTATCAAAGTCACCCTACCCTAACGCTGAAGAAACAAAGTGCATGGCTACAGCGGTCGAACTTGCCAGCTTTGAGGTTATATCAGTTTTCAGCGACCTGCCGAAGAATCGAGGCGCGGTCCTATCGAAAGAAGTTTACACGGGAGTGTTAAATATCCTAGAAAACGTTGTATCGGTGTTCAAGTCCATGAAATTCAATGGCCCCAAAGTTAAGAAGGAGCGTTTAAAACACACCGCTTGTGTCTGGGAGGCTTGCGACGAGCTCGAGAAACTGTCGAGGGATAACGTACAGGCCGTTTGCAAGATTCTTAAGAAAGAACGACTTCTCGTACGCGACGCCCTTCATGAACTGGAAGAGGAGATTAAGGGTGGGCAGGAAACTTCTTTAGACGACGAGTCTGACACATGGAATAGCGAGGAACTCAATATGTTACCCCCTTGTTTAGGCCTAATAAAGACTGTGTGCTCTTCTCTCAAAAGGATTCACAGTTTGGTTTCTACCAGAGGAAATTGTGATACGACAAATAATATCGCCGAACTAGATAACTTGGCTGTGGTAACGGAAGAGCTGAGCCCCGCTGTCGACGACTTTGCAGCCTCGTTGTATCCACCGTTTGACATAAACTCTGTCAGAAGTTATGCCCTCTGTTTGGTTCACAAGATTAAAGCTGTTTTGGAACTATCAAATGGCGGTCACTTCATTGCCGAAGAAGACTTGAAGTGGATTGATTTCCTTCTGAAGGCTGTGGACCATAACTGCGATAAGCTGCAACCATTTCTTGATGCGTCATAACAAACATGTAAACGGTGGTGGGGGATTTAGAGGCCATTATTCCTGACATAAGAAAGCTTGTTTCGAAATAAAATTTATGTATTTAATTAAACTGTGTGTTTGGAAATTATTCTTATAATGCTGATCTAGCTAAGTTAGCATTTGCTTTGATTTTTATGATAGTTTTTAAAAGATACCCGGTGACCTAAAGAAATAACACGTCCATTTGTTTTGCCTTGGCTATAACCCACCAACTATTGGATACAGTACTATTAAATGATTTGATTAACTAGTTTTATTAATTTCTGACTAAACATACGTACTCATTTATGGGCCGAGATTATAAAGCTCATTTGAATGGCAATATTTTTAGCACTGCATGTTACTACCCGTTTTTTTGTTAACGCTTACGTATTAACTACACTAACGGTTTATGGGGATGACTAAGGTCATATTTAGAGGAAGTGTACCCACATTAATTGTGAGGAGGGAGAGCAGAAAATAGTTTTAGGGAGTTAAGAAACTCTGTACTCCTGATCAAGATTCAAACCTCGATCTCCCTGTCTGCAAGTCTAGTCAACTGTGAGAGTTACACCTTAGACCACGCAGCCACCGAAGCGGGTCCTTGACTGTTAATCGCTCTTCATCTAAGAACGGTTGTCATTCGAATGAGCTTTATAAGTCTCGGCCCTTGAGCTACTGCTGTATTTCGAGCTTCCAGAACTGAAAATAAACTGGAACAGTATTAAATTTCTAATATATCATAGACTAGCATGAATCATTTGTTGGTGGAAAGATCCAACCAATTATAATAACAAAAGCGAGCTGATTATTTAATTTATTAAATTAACAAGATTCATTCTCATTTTAGTACGGAAACTGTCAACAAATACCAAAAAAAATCTTTGTAGCTTCATGCGTATTTTAATGAATATCATAAAGTAGAGGCGCAATATGTGTATAACCTGAAAAGTAGTAAGACACAGTGATTTTAAAAAAAAATGGGGTGTGGCTGTGTCATGGACACAGCCGTGTGTTGTACGTGAATACGTTTAAACCTAAACGAACATCGTAGCTTCTCAGAGTCAAAAGTTATACTAATTGCAAATCTCGATACGCAGCAACATAGCCCACCTCATACTTTAATTGCTGTACTACATACAGAATAAAATGCTGCTTTATCGCCCATCTATTCCATCCTAATTCAAAGATTTAATGTGCAAATTTGGGCCACTCGCTTATAAAACAAAAGGAAAGAGGTAAATCTCCATTTCTAGACTTAAATTATTAATCACCATTCTTCTGGAATGCATACGATTGAAAATATGTCTTTGTGGAACAATAAATTATTCTTTTTATTAAAAAGCACATACAAATTTCCATTTACAAAAATCCTACAATAAAATAAAATTTTACTTCATAAAGTCTTATTTCAGTTACAAAGAATCAAATAGCCAAAGCTATTATTTATGTTTTTAGTGAGGATTTACTCGCATCTAGATATCATATTCTTAATATTGAAAAATGACACCTAGACACAGGTCCCGGGTTCGATTCCCGTGTCCAGGTGTCATTTTTCAATTTTCAGAATATGATATTCAGTTACAAAACTAAATAATACTAAATAATATTACATTAAAATTATTGAGTATTTATTTTTATTTTTCTATTTAAAAAAAAGATTTGAAGATTTGAAAAAATTCAGATTCGAAAAAACAAACTCATAATCTTATAGATATTTATTTGATTCATCCAAACATGGAACAAGGAAGAGTGGCGAGGAAGGGGATGGATGGAGGAGGTAGTCGGAGGAAGACCAAGAAGAATGTAAAGGAAGACATCCAGAACAGGGGTGATTGGAGGGTCATTATTACTGATGAAGAAATGTATCTAGTTAGAAAGAAATGGAAGAAACTCACAAATTGTACCCGGTTGGCTGGAACAATAAACTGATACTGATGATGATCCAAACATTTAGAGCACTTGCAAACCAGACCGCAAACCCTTAATTTACTACTTAACTCAGGGTGTCTACCGACTATAGTTTTGAAATTCCAGTATATTTCCAGTAAATATTTTTTTAATAAATCCAGTGTATATGAAAGGTACTCGGAGACAAAACAATCCATCTTTCTAAATCACAAAATGATAGAAAGTTAGGGTAGGCCTAGGTCTGTCGTAGTTGAATATTTTTACATCAAGAATCAAGTGTATTGATGTATATATTCTTTCTAAGATTCAGATTGAAATTAAACTTTTGTTAGCAAAATGAAGATTCTTATTTGAAAATAAATGGTACAACACAATCATAGCCAACATACTTTCTCATATAATTTGGAACAAACTAATTTTAATTTTTAACAAAATTATTAAAGTAATTTTTTTTAAAGTTTCAAACTTTCGAAAGTGAATCTTTTTTGTTTAGAAAATCAAGTTCACAACATTAATTTTTATTTAAACTACTCCCCAAATATATAATTTTTTAACCAAATTGTTTAGGCAAATTTTGAAAATTGTTGAATTTAATAAAAAAAATCAGTGAATGAGGCCCAAAGTAAACAGACCGAAATGTAAAACTTACTTTGAATTCAGGAAAACATTAAAATAAAAATCCCTCATAATCTTGAAGTCAAAAATTTTCATGATTCAAATATTTTCTCTATACGTAAGCAAAAATTGAATTCAACCATCTCCAATAATAATTTTTTCATACTAAGATTTTACTAAATTATTAACAATTTCAAAAGGTATATGAAACAAATTATTAAAGGCCAAAATTTCAAAAGTGTTGCTATATCCAACCCACTCTACCTGTCAAAATAGACAGCTGCAGAACGCATGATTTCGATTGGATGAAACTTTTTTTTTTCAACAGTTATAAAAGTTATTAAAACATCTTTCATACATTAATAAATCAAGAAAAGGTGATACATAGCTGTCAATTTTAATAGATGATATCAATATTGGGGGTGTACCAATGCAGATACCGATGAATCGTTGTCGGGGAATTATTAGTGCACCACCAATTAATCATAATCGGCGATTACTATGCTGATTAATCGTCTGTTTAAATAAAATTTAAAGCACAATCTTCTAGGTAGGGGTTTAGTTATCAAAATCGAAAGAAAATAAAAACACTTATATACACACTGCATCTGGGTTTCTGGGGCTATGCAAAGATTACATAACCAGATAAAGAAATACAAGTTAATACCGTTAATAAAACTAACAATCTAGTTTCAACTTTCGCCTGCTATGCAAAGATTAATCAAAGCTTTAAATGTTGATTTCTAAATAAAATCTTTTTGTATTAATTACATAAACTGTCATTATTCTCTTAAGTATATTTTTCAATAGTTATTAATACATAATCGATAATCGAGACTAATCCGTGTCAATAATCGTAGCATGATCAATTATTTTTAACAATCGGTTTTACTGAATCGGTACACCTCTGATCAATATCAATGAAATAATACTAATATAAAGTAAATCATTATCAAGGTTGACCTTCAAAAAATTGTTTGTATTTTCTATGTTTCTTCCTACCAAAATAATTCTTCTATAGATGCAGTCAAATATGTGTAAAGAAAAGGTGGCCACACCATAATATAGGCCTGTTCTTTCCGATGCCATATTTACCAGAATAAGAAAACCACCTGAACGAACCACTCAATTCGTTTGGCTCCGTAATTTCGGTTGACTTGTGAATCAGAAGCATCGGAACCAAGATGAGAGAGTGCTTTTACATATAACTATGCTATAAAGAAGTGTAGTAAAATAATCGTCGGCTTCATCATAAGAAAAAAAAATGAAAAACCAACTTCTTTCTTAAGTTTGTTATTTTTTTTATCTTGAGGCACGAGGCAAGTAAGCATCCACCAGAAAACCTGAAACAATAAACATGGGCCGTGTCTGAATAGTCTGTTCCATACGCACTTGTGCACTTTACTGCATACTTTAATATAACACCTTTCTGGCGCCCCTAAGTACATAGAGTGTACGATAGTTTTCGGACAGCAAAGTACAGCTAGAGCCATCTGGTGGCTGATTCTGAAACATGTGTTTCCATGGTAACGATATTGAATTTTGATAGTGTTTTGTCAATGGTGACATATTTTTTTAAGGTGCAGATTCATATTTATCATTTATCTCCCATAATTCTATGAACCTTAGGGTTTGTTCCAATGTCCCTGTAAAGATAATGTGTCCAGCTAGCCGTGATCGTATAGTGGTTAGTACCTTGCGTTATGTCCCTGTAAAGAATAAAATCAATTATATGCAGTTGATGTTATTTTACAAGTCATAATTAAAAAAATAGCATTATAATATGCTTAAAAGTAGATGAAAGTCAAATGAGGCTAAGCTATTTTTTTTTTAAATCTATTTAACCCCTTTATGTGTTATTATTAAAAAAACGTATTTGGAAAACGTGCGCCAAAAATGGTCAATCATATCTCAGTTTTAAAAACTTAAAATTTTTTTGGATGCTGATAATTAAGCTAAGCCGAGCTTACATTAATATCAAGTTGTTTTAAAGAATGTAAAAGTATTGCCAGATAAATACAAAGGCCTATAAGAATTCCAAAATAAATTACTTGTTGATCTTTTGTTTTGAAACATTTTGCCGGAATGAGTGACTGCTGAATAAATAAAGAAATTACAGCTACACGCCAAAAGGAGCGCGATGTACGCAGGGATACCAAAAAGCATGTCAAACTTTTTGCATTTGTAGAGAAATTGTTAAATATATAAGTATATTATATAAATATATATATATAGCACTAATTAATTTACTTATATCTGTAAAGTATTATTCTCAAACAAATGTTATTGAAGATCTTTTAACTCATAAATAAATTTCCTTTTGAGAGAGATTTTCCCACTCGAAAGAGAAATTTAACCGTTTAACTTCATGTACATAAACAAAGAACAAACCATGCTAGTTTTATTTAATAATATGTGAATGTTTTATTCCATTTTCACAAAATATATAATACTTTCATTCAATATAAAAAGCTAGTTTAACTAAAGTGCGTGATAAAGGGCAAGTCATGTTTGCCCCTTATTAAAGTGTGCAATAAAGGGTGCAAATGTACACTTTAAAATAATTCAGAAACTATCACTTCTGGCCTTTAAGATGACGCCATTGCAACTTCAAAGTGCACATGGCTTCCAAGGGCCCTTAGAAGGACTATTCAAACACAACCATGTCCATTAAACTAATTATTAGGGTTGTGACACTCAAATTACTCGATTCGAAAGTAAAATTTCGGATTCGACAGTTACGAAACTTCGCAATTTTTATATATATATATATATATATATATATATATATATATGGTTAAAATCAATTTTTTTTTCCATTTTCTGCAGTTATTTCCATAACAAATTTGTGTTAGTGCAGTAAAATACTAAAATAGTGAAATAAAAAATATATATTACATTTTGTGATAAATTATTTTATCATTTT
>CABFWB010000435.1:135497-146689 GCA_902151455.1 Timema bartmani | reverse complement strand
TGAGATAGTAGAGGAAGCAAGACTGAGATGGTATGGACATGTAATGAGGATGTTGGAGTACATGAGATAGTAGAGGAAGTAAGACTGAGATGGTATGGACATGTAATGAGGATGTTGGAGTATATGAGATAGTAGAGGAAGCAAGACTGATATGGTATGGTCAAGTTATGAGAACAGAAAAAGAAAGGATACCAAATAAAATGTTGGTAATCAAGTATTTAAGGAAAATACCGCAAGGGAGGCCAAGAAAGAGCTAGGAATAGCAGATAGCAGAAAGTGTTCAAGTGAGAGGTGAAGAATGGAAGAAATTAAAGGAGGAAGAATGGTGGAAGGGTAGAGGGAGATGGAGGTATTTGACTAAACTGACCTGGCCTTGGGCTGGAAACAGTTGATGATGATGATATATAAGTTTAATTACATAATTATGCAGATAGGATAGAGAGAATGAAGGTAAAATTTAAAGAAAGTTTATAGAAGGAGATGTGGAAAGACTTTAAGGAAATATTTTTAAAAAAAAACCTTCAGTATGCCTTGCCAAGATTCACACCTTGGACTCCATAAAGACCAGGTGGGCTTGACATTTAGACCGCCCGCCCAACGACAAGGGTAAGAAGACAACTTCGTTAGGATATGAATAATTAGAAAATAGCATGGCATACTACATAACCTTAGGGCATGTCCCTAAATTACACTAAACAAACTTTTGACTGTAAACTTGATTTCTATAAGCAGGTATACTCACACGTCTCATTGGATAGTTGCGGAAATGTGCTTGTAACAGTTTGGTAACATAAAAATAAAATAAATAAACTCAATGATGAAAGTTTGCTAAATAAAGTGCCAACTAAAAATAATTTGTTCTAATGAAACTTCATGTAAAGTACATAATGAAAAAAAAATTACATTTTTCTGTAGTTATAGGCCTAGTACAATAAATGTACATTTTAGTATTACCTATTATTTTTTATATTAGGTAAAGATTTAAGACTGCAAACCAAATGATTAATAGTAAGGCTCTATATAAAAGTTTCCATAGTTTGTATGACTAAACAATTCAAACCAAATAAGATTCACCAAAATCACACAGTTATGTAAAATTAGGCCTATTTATGAACACGCTTTTGCAGTATTTGTTTCAATTCTGTTTTTTGTTCGTGTATGTTTATATATTTATGGGTTGGTTTTGTAAACATAATTATATAGGCCTATATAATTTGCTTGCTATACAAATTAATCTCATAATGGCGCATTTTAGGCATTTGTATACAATAAGGCCAAATGATATCCTGTGGCGTAGGTGAGTTAATTTTTTTTATTTTAACAAAATAGATTTTTATGTAGGGCTGAATTACATGTCGAGTGATTCTCTGTAGGAGGCCTATTAATTTGTTCATAAAAATAAATTTTGGTAAAAACATTAAGTCTACTAATGATTAGTACTATCCCTGAGGTCACAGTGTGAAACACGCCGGGTGTGAAGGCATTTTTTTTCCTAAATTATATCCCACCCCTTCTCTCACCACAATTTATACTTTTAGTACATTTGGTAACAATAAATGTTACCTATCTCATCACTAATATATTAGCATAATAAAACGTGCACAGCACGGATGGGTATTAATATGTAGTGGAAACAATATTGCTTTAAGCGTTTCATATTATTGTGTAGCCATTATTTTATTATATTACTATATTATGTTGCATGTCTGAATAAAAGAATGTCAGAAAAGCCATAATAATTACAGTGCTGTTAATTTTCCCGGATCTCCAGCAGACAGAAGTACAACGTGCTGCCAGGACTGCATCTTCATTCCCGGCCACAGTGTTTACTAATAAATAAATAACAGAATATTTTAAGGCACTCATCACAACCATCTTCAAATGAAGTGACCAAAAACAAAGAGTAAATAAAGCTACCGGCGTCTAATTTTAGAAGGTTAGACAACCTTCTAAAACAACATTTATCTTCTCTAGCCATCTCACGTAAAATAAATCAGTACAAATATTTAAAAAGATAGAAATATTTTTTAATTCAGCCGTTGTATTTTGAAGTTCTCTAATTCTAAAATATAGAACAGTGGCGTAACTACAAAACAAAGACCCGTATGTGAACATTTAAATCCAACCACCCTCCAGGTCAAATATAATATAATGCTAAAAAATAGCATGCAGGTTTCTGAAAATACGTATATTTACAGAATATTACATGTTAAAAATTTTCTTCCTCCTCGACTTTTTTACATACAGTAAATACTGTTTCCAGCTTCTGGTCCGGGTCAGTTTTTTATTATAGCCATATATTTTTCCATTACCGACTTGATAGTCATGTCGTAGCTTCATTTGCCTTATAATTTAACTTAAGACTAGGAAAGGCACAACATCTAGTCCCCATCCGTTAATTTATCAATGTGGAAGGGTAAGCCCATATTTTCATAGAAGATAAATTTTAGGCCATGCCGGGACCCTTAGCTTAGTAGGCAGACACGTTGCCAACTGAACTAATGTATTCTTCTTCAACTTAATAAAAGCAAATTCTTCCATCAGGCCTGAGACGTCCATTTTTCTTTGTGTCTCTGCTTATATATTGAGGAGGGATAGCTGTGACATGCGATCTTGTCCATGGTTTCCGTAGCTAATTATTGATGCTCTTTAACTTAGAAAATGTCCTTTCGACTGTTGTTATTGAAGTAGGAATTGTCAGTAGGAATTGTCAAAAAAATAAAAAGAAGTGAACAAACATTAGGATAACTGGAGCTCATGTCTGATAACTTGATTACAAGCAAGTTCAGCTAGCTGTCGTATAGTCGTTTTTTTAAATTTCTGGCTTCAAAGTGTTGATAAAGCGCAACAACTGGAGAGATAGATTTTCTGACAAGTCATTAAAATACTGCCGTGGTAATTTGAGAGTATTTTTCTTAACTTCTTCATCAGACATATGGTTGGGGTGAGAAATAGAAACAAATCAGAAATGCACCACACAAAAGCACTATCGCTCCTTTGTCGATTTTTTTCTATCTATTTATTGCCTCTTGCCTCTCCGTGGTGTATTGACTATTGGTGTTAACAAGGGGCCGGGACCCCTTTTGGCTAAGGACCCGGATGCAGCTGCATTGCCTGCATTGACATAATTACTCCACTGACATAGAATCCAAAAATTCCAGAAATCAAATTAATTAATCGTTTCTTCCTCCCTCATACGAGTCTATGGACCTATTTTCTTTGTTTTATTTATTTTAAATTACTACTTATATCAGAATGGTTATCAATGACTTAATCTTTTTTTTTTAATGGAGATGAGAAGGATATTTTAGAGCAAGTTAGCAACATAAGGGCAGAGAGGGGTTGATAAAACCACAATCATAAACGACATATTTAAAACTATTTCCTGGGCCACCCACCACCACATGAGATTTTAATTCCGACGTTTCAGTTTTCAGTTAATCGGAACCGAGGTGATTCGAACCTAGCTTTTAAGATATTCTAGTCACTGCTGTGGGCCCTTTTTTGTTTATATAACGCTAATGGCCACTTTTGTGTTTTACATTTAAATATAACTGTTACTGGATTTCCATGGCTTGGATGATATGGTTCCCAAAAACAAACTATCAGCTTTTAATAACGTCTTCATCATCATTGAATCATCAATCTTGGGATTAGTTTGCTGCATCTATCAACTTTTGTATTATGGAATATTATGTACATAAAGTTTCAGATAAAACCCATAAAATCGATTCCTTTTTGTCCAATCTTATCCCAAATTTGATATTTGATAAAATCAAGTGTTTTGATCTTTATGACATTTGCAGAACTACATTATTTTTTTTGTATATTTGTATTTACTCGAGGAAGTTAAATACATAAAGCTTAATAAAGAGCCGAGTGGATTTTTTTCTCTATACCCATTTATTCAAAAAAGTTTAATTTAATTAAAAATTAATCCACTACTTCACAGCCTTGTAAAATACCATAATTTGAGCCAGCTCCAATTTGTTAGTTTTATAATCTAGTCATGACAGCTTTGATGGGTGTAAATAAAAACTTAATGTTACTTGTATATTATAACCAAAACAGCAATAATGGTTAAATTTTATATTTGGAAATCAATAACCAAAACCGTAGTTATTCTAACCGTTATCTATGTGTGTCTGAGATTTAGTCAAAATCCGATCATCTCGATTGTTTAAACATTAGATATATCGCAGACATGATATTATACTTAAATTGTAAAACATAATGAATTATGTAACTAAAGAGACGTAAATAATGAAAATGAGAGTTTTAAGGGAAAGTTACAATATACCTACCATTTACTGTTCAAGTTATGACTCGTTTTGTTGTAGCAACGTATTCCTAATATGTTATGCCACAGCACGTCTAACCCACTTAAACATCACTTTTGTTTGGTGATGAACAATAAAATTGGTTACGGACAGAGAGAATCACGTATACTCGGACTAAAAAAAAAGTGACTAATTTATTACTAGCTCATAAGGTATACACTATCCAAGAAACAACACAAATACAATATATAATAATAGTTATTTAAAGTATTGAAGGTCTCATGAAGGTGCCAACTGTTATGTTTTTATTCATTAATGAGACTTTAAGCTAGTATGGCTAAATAACTTCATTATTTCATTTTTTTAAATAAATACTCTTGTACACGAAACTAACCATTTAAAATGTCTACAGCCATATCAAAGCTGAAACGAAAAATAAATGTAAACACCAGAAATACCACAGCCGCTTTAAATCTCTGCTTGGAAACCAACTATACACGATGTGTTCATCAAACTTCAAAGAAAATCATTCGTTCCAAGTCTTTGGTTTTACGACAGGAATTGCCAGTTCTGTGAATGCCGTGCGTGCTCGCAGGGTATCACAGTGAAAAGCATTAAGCTATAAGTTCCAGGTTTGAGTCCCTACCTCTTTTCAGTGGTCTACCCTATGTCATCATGACGAGCCAACTACTGGTCGTCCTGGTCGCCTCCTGCACGTTTTGCGTGGCTAACTGCCAAACTGATGTAAGTCTTTAGATCTAAATTGTATTACAATAATAATCACCTATCTTATTCTTTTATTCATAGCCCGCTTTCAAATTACCATAGTAAGATTAGGGTGACTTGATGATTAATAACGATGGTATACCTACGGTTATTCTCATTACGACAGCATGGTGGTACCAACTAGACACTAATACTAATTTTACAGTAATAAATCATTTATTAAAAGTTATAATTTGCATTATTTGGTTGATCGCCTAGAATTTAATACTAAAAACATCTGTCTGTCAACTCCACTCACCAAAATATAATTTCATGGAAGAATGTTAAGCTGGCTACACTGAAAAGTGTTAAATTAAAAACATATTTGCCAAACTTGATATTTACACAATGTTTTTCTGTGACTTAACACTTTTAAGGAATTGCGCCGGGTGCATCCCTACCTAAAGTCACATTGAACCTCTAACCATCCAGACTCTACTGTACCTCTTCCTGATGTGCTGGCCAAAAAACTAGGACTTTTTGTTTCCAATATTCTGGATTTGTACATTCAAAACGTAACTATTTGGAGGGGAAAGTTACATTATTGTGTCTGTTCATATCGTCTGCCATATTTCTATTTCTGATACCAACTTTCTTTTTTCTCTTTAGATTTTGTTTTGTCTGTTTTTAATTGATAATACTCTAGGTACATAATAGATGTGTAAAATCCATTTTTAATTAACAGTGTGTAATAACATAGTTCGAGTTCCATTAATGGAATAAAAGGATTGAAAATGTAAGTAAATGAATAATATCAATATGATTTTAACAAATTTTCAAAAAATGTAAATGGGTTAAAGTTACATTAAAGTAATATGCTTAAGTCTTTAAATTTATATTGTTCCTAGATAAATTGTGTAGCCACTTGCCGATTCGATTGTTTGTTGCAGGTACATCACGACAGGGTACCGGAACCAAAATGGCTGTTCATGGAGGAACTATGTCAGCTGTTCTGTCCACCAGAAGGCAGGGTGTTCTGTTCTTGGTGCACCGAGAGCGATGATACCCCCACAGGTGACAACAGTCCAACCACTGACGAACCTAGTTCAACCACGTCATCAACCGCCATGTCAATAACGACGCCGAAGACGCCTTCCACATCTAGCACTGAAGTGTCGGGTAATAGGTAGGAATGAATTATATGTAATACAGTTTGATTTGCACAATAAGAAACTTATCTGACTACTAGAACAGTTACTAAATAAACTTTCACGTACAAATACGTTAAGTCGTCTTATCTGCAGCTTTTACTTTGATATATTTTATCAAAACCTATAAAATAACTCTCTTCTTAATCAAAGTCCTTCACTTCACAAATGGAGATTTCAGTGATGTTTCGGGTTCAAGGTGGTCCAAGTCGTTATAGTACTCCTGACAAATACTCAATTTTTTTTTCTGGGATGGTATTTTAGATTATTTTTATTATGTTGGCATTCTCTTTCGTAAGACTTGTTGTAGCCATTTGGTTCTGTAATTTTGTACTTTTTATAAAATTGGTGTAACCTTGAGTTCATATGTTATTTCATCATTCTTTTTTTTTCCATTAATGTGAATACAATTGATTTCCTAGAATAATAATTATTAATATTAATAAGTATAATTATTATGCTATGTAAATAACACTAGTAATATTGTAAAATGTTATCATTGTTGAACTAAAAAAGTGTTCATATTGTTATAATAAGTTTTCTTATTCTAAGCAAGGTGGCACCATATAGCCGTCCATGGAAAGTGTAAACATCGTAAACAAATTAAAGTTTGGCTTTGTAAAATTAAATCTTAATTATGTTTAATTATGTGTAATACCTAGATCATGTAATACATACCTCTCAAAATATTCCTATCAACATCCTGCCATAGTTGAGGTGGACGTATCTCAAACCAATTCAACTAACACTTCTCAACTTAACATGTAACAATTTGATGAGTTATACATGCTATTATTTGTATTTTTTTTTCTTTCAGTGTTGTCACGTCAACAACCACTACAACAGAGGTGACCACAACAATTGGGACGAGTTCTGTGACAAGCAGTGCAGCCACTACAACTATCGACACGCCTTAGCCACCTTTCGTTATTTTTAGTAGACCGATGGTTTTCATAGAAAAGTTACGGCATTATAACCATCTACAATTCTGTTACGGTCAGTAGCTTCGCGCCAAAACTGCTTAGATATAGTGCTGCCGTCGAGTAGAGTGGCCAACTGCGCATTTCTACCGCGCAGCTCATAAGCATTTATGCTAACTGAAGAAGGAAGTGCATAGATAATCCGGTAGTGGCAGCACTGCTGCAGTTTAGAAAATCAAAGTTCGTTATTACTTATCACAAGGGATGATACTTGGCTCTTATTACTGGGAGTTACTATAACTATTGGAGTAAATACGAAAATATTTTTTGTATTATATTATTCCAATTATTAACAACTCATTCAAAAATAGTATTTGGGTTTGTGTATGGTTATGTTTGTATATTTGTAAATCGTTTGGTCTGTTTAGGTTGACATAGGACTAACATAATCAACCAGTTCCAGATGTTACTAAACATATCTACTTTCCTGTGTCTATACGCCAAATGATGTATTTTACAAGCATTACAATTGATATCTATCGCTAGTTTTTTTTATAAGATTCTCCCAAGGATTTTTTTGTAATTATATATCTAGCCCTAAAACTATGGTTAGTTTACTTAAGGGTTAACCGAGAAACAAATCTATTTTCTTGAACTCGTCTTTAACAATTTTGATTTAAATTAGTATCCATGCACTGTTTAACATTAAAAAAATAAATAGGTACTTTTCTTTTAACGGAAAAATTACTTAGAGAGTACTTTACAAAAAGTGGATATCTCCACTTTGGATCGTATCTCCACATTCTTCAAAGATAACGAAATAACTCATCATTGCAAAGTTGTATAGCTATTAAAAATAAAAATTTATATGGAATAATATATTTTGGTATAACCAGTTGTTTCTGACCTATAGGTAAATATATTATATTTTAAATTATGGTCTGGGAAATTGAGAGTTGCTTGTTATGCTCTTTGAAGAACTGAGTTGTTCCTCGTTTTTGAATAAATCTGTAATAGTATATATTATTTGGTTTGATGTGATTATCTTGTTTGCATTGTTTCTGCAACAGTGTATATTATTTTGTCTCGATTATCTTACTTTTTAAAGAAAATGTCTCCATTGTTAGGTAAAGGAGAGATAAAGTCCGTGTGATGCGCCGTACTATTTATTTCTATGCTGGCTTCTTCGCTACATTTTATTGTTTAAACGCTTTAAAATATTATTTCTGTAACGATTTCCTTGTGGTAAATCTAAATTAAATGTTACTATTTCATTTTCTTAAAGTGAGTCTTAACCATTTAGTAACTTAAAATGCATATGGCAGCTGTTTAATGAACTATACTAATTTGAGAAGAAAATGTTGGACCATAGGTTAAGTTTGAATGTTTTGTTCATTATTCAATAATAATTGTGTATGCATAAGGATATAACAGATGTATGGATATGTAGGCAAATAAAAATAAAAACATTAATTTTAGCGTTTTATTAATATGTTCTATTAATAACAAAATATAATATCATAGTTACTTGGCATTACATTAATAGGAACATATTACTTTAGTGCTGAATTTGAAATAAAATAAAATATATAGGTATACGTCTTGTTGTTGGACTCTTAATATGATAAGTATTGTTTTTTAAAATTAAAACCTGTTGTTTTGTTTGCTCTGGTTTGAATAGATGTTTACTTCAAGGTAAAACTTAGTTTCTCATACATGCTCCAACAGTTTAAACCCTAGAACATAAACAATGATCATTCTTGTATGTACTAGATAACATTAGCTAATAATAACTATATTCTCCATATACAACACATATGTCTCTATTTTACTAACCTAGCATCTTCTTTCTAAAACCCACCCTACCACTAAATATTATTATTTAAGTTCAAAAATGCACAAAATTACATTTAATAACAGTACAGTTTGTACTCGAAATAATTATGCCCTCTCCCTCTTTCTTGCTCCCCCAGTTTTCCCGTGACACAGTCTTAGAGTCTCAGCAATAAAATAGTATCGTAAGAAATTTTTAGATTACCGTAGATAGAAGATTATCTCTTAGGTTGATTAATTTAAAAATCTAAGAAATGATGCTTGAAAAGATGTATTAAATATGTTTTTAAGGTTAATATTATTTTATGAGCAAGGAAACATTTTAATTGTACCCCTACACCTAGGTATTAAAAATATTTACTTTCTTTAGCTATAATTTAGGTTTATATTGTTATTACTTGGCCTCCTAGCGTTTTAGATCACAAAATAATAATAATAATAATTTATTATTACCGGTAGTAAAGCAATATTTGTGATAGTTTCGCTCATATCCAAAACACAAGGATCGTGGTAGCACATAGACGACCCTTGGAGCAAAACTTCCCAGTTAGATATCCAAAACACAAGGATCGTGGTAACACATAGACAACCCTTGGAGCAAAACTTCCCAGTTAGATATTATTTCATGAATGGGGTAGTGTTTCGAATATAGTGTTTCCTCTACATTACACATTTCAAGCAGTCCTCACAAAATGTCTTTATGCTCATACCAATTGGGCAAAATGATGAAAGATCAAATTAACACAGTTACGAAAACCTTTCGTACCGTTCAAACTTTATTATTACCGGTAGTAAAGCAATATTTGTGATAGTTTCGCTCATATCCAAAACACAAGGATCGTGGTAGCACATAGACAACCCTTGGAGCAAAACTTCCCAGTTAGATATTATTTCATGAATGGGGTAGTGTTTCGATTATAGTGTTTCCTCTACATTACACATTTCAAGCAGTCCTCACAAAATGTCTTTATGCTCATACCAATTGGGCAAAACGATCAAAGATCAAATTAACACGGTTACGAAAACCTTTCGTACCGTTCAAACCGTTCGTATAAAACTATTCCATTAAACACGCTGTTTCCATAATTTATTGTATGGATTTTTTTTTTAATTTTTAAAAGTATCTAAGTAAAACTAGTAAATATGGTATATAGTTGTAACCAATTATTATTTATTACTATACCTCGAGGCTAAATCGATTTAATGACTAGAATAATAATGAGTTAAATCAGGACATATGGCGATGAATCGTAATCAGACGTTATTTATTATAACAGCTGGGCACGTCATTAAATATATATTTTAGATGACTACAATGGCGAGATATATTAGTAAATGATGCCTAAGAATAAATTCCTAACAAATTTGGTTTGCTATAAAACCTGGAGACGTAAGCTAAATAGATCTTTTAATTAAAATACCTACTTTAAAAACGAGTTAAATTAGTAAAGATGGCGAAGAATCCTAAACAGATATTATTTACTATAACAACCGTTGACTCAAATAAAGTAAATTCTTTAAATGACTAGAATAATAAGTTTAAGTCAGCTAAGACAGAGAAGAATTGTTGTCAGACATGATTTACTACCACACCAGGAGGCGTTAAATAAAAATAAATACTTTAAATAAGTATAGCGGCAGACTTTAAAAAAATTATCGAGGATCCGGCGGTTGAAGGACCCTCACTCCAGCTTATTAAGGAAGGGTGCGATGGAGGAAATGTCCTCACAATCAGGGATAATCTTTCCCTTGAACTTGACGCAAGCGTCGGCGCAAAGCTGACCCTCGAAGTAGGCGCCGTACATCTTCTTGCACTGCGCGCAGTTCCTGATGCAGATGCCGATGTTGTTGGCGTCGGTGACCGTCGCGACGCAGGCCAGGAGTAGTAAGGCGAGAGCCATAGAGCGTCCTTCCATGTCTTCTGTTGACAGATGAAAAGGAATTACGATCATAATCCACACAATGTTCTAACCCATAGCCCCCTTCACTTCTATTTTTTTTACTCATCCTTACTTACTAGGGCTTCCCAAATTATTTAGAACCACAACCTAATTTTTGGGACAAGAAAAATTTGCGAGTCACCTAAAATTAATAGACATAATGGCATTTTTCAAAAAATCTAGCCGCTTTATTGTTTTCCATTTTTTAACTTTTTTTTCTTTCCATAAAAAAACGTCACGATAATCTTCTTTCCACCCGCCTCACCGTCCCACTTTTCAAACACTGTCACAATTTTGTGAACACCC
>CABFWB010000435.1:121329-135097 GCA_902151455.1 Timema bartmani | reverse complement strand
CCCCCCCCCCGTATCATACTTGATCCAGGCGAGCCCTAATCCACACCGATCTGCCTTAAAAGTGGTTTTTTGTAGCCGCCCTCTTGAAACAAAATGGCGGACGTTTATTTTAATTAGCCTATATGTTGATCGAACTCCCGAGCTATGGCCATACAAAATTTCAACACAATATGTGTTTTGGTTTAGGCGGGAAAGAATAAAAGACATACCTCAACTAATTTTTATATTTTATTAGTAGGATATTAATAGGATCTAATAAGAAGAGGACAGTAGGGAGAGTTATTCTATAGGTGTGTGAGAGACCTGATATGAAGAAGAGAAGTGCCCTTGAAGTGTAAGGAAGTGTTGTACAGGGTATACTTTCTACCCATTGTCACACGTACAGCAGAAACATGGACAATGAATGTAAGAGAAACTTGGAAAGTGGAGGACATGGGAATGAAGTTTGTGAGGAGCATGTTAGCTGTCACGAGGAGAAACAAGGTTAAGAATAACGTTATCAGGGAAAGAGATGGGGTACATGGAGTACATGAGATAGTGGAGGAAGCAAGGGTGAGATGGTATGGACATGTAATGAGGATGTTGGACTACATGAGATAGTAGAGGAAGCAAGACTGAGATATGGGCATGTAATGAGGATGTTGGAGTACATGAGATAGTAGAGGAAGCAAGACTGAGATGGTATGGGCAGGTAATGAGGACGGAAAAATAGAGGATGCAGAAGAAAATGATTGAAATAGAGTATGTAAGGAAAAGACTGCAAGGGAGGACCAGAAAGAGATGAAAGTAGCAGATAGCAGAAAGTGCGCGAGTGAGAGGAGAAGAATTGGAAAAACCCTTCTCGCACTTAGCGAACGTATTCTATTTCACTCTCTTTTTCTAAGACACACTTAAGTGAGCCTGTTTAAGTATTTGGATTTCATTTTCACTTCGCCAATAAAGTAGTGTGTATTTCACCTCTGTTGTTATTTGGGTGGAGTTAGGTGAAAGTTAAATTAGTTTGTAGGTCGTGTTTTGATACCATTAGTTTAATTTGAAAGTCCTGCATCAAATAGTATATGTAAAATAACATTAGGCTTCATCAGCTTTATAAATATGTATATTCGCTTTGCTCGTTGGGGGCTCCGCCCGCAAACCCCCAGTGAGTTTTCTTTGCAAGTGGATGTAAACTAATGTAATTACAGGGTTGTTTTGAACGTAACAACTTAAAGTTACCGGTATTGTAGTGTATATACCGCACCAACTTTAAAGTTGCTCCACCATTTTGAATTTTTTTCGGGGGGTCAAACATCAATTTTTTTAACTTTTCTGAATTTTCCCGTCGGCTACAGGCTAGAAAATATAAGTTTGCCAAATTTCAAGTTTTTAGTTCATCTGGAAGTGGGTAAACATTAATGTCAGTGAGTGAGTCAGCCATGTGGCTTAATGGTAGTATAATAATGAAAATCACATATTTTAAGAAAATTGTTTTTACTATTCACCCTACTGGGCTCGATTCTCGCCCTCCCTAATCAAATCTAGGCACGATAAACATGTCCCTAAGAGTGTTTTGGTCTCACAGTAAGTGTACCTGGTTCTGATCCTGGAATCTGAGAGTTCTGAAGTTCTTATCCCGATACAGTTTTTGATCAGACGGAAGACATATTACATTATCCTTCCTACTGCCCTACTGGTTATAGCCTACTTAAACCAAAACTTTTAACACCCTTCTGTTTAATTACTTATCAATTAAAAAATATAGACACGTACAATCCCAGTTTGCATTCTTCTCACCCCCTTAAGGGAGATCGGGGTTCGAATCCCTGTTGGATGTACTCAGTTTTCAGTTTCACTAAAATAATTTTTTACCCTCCCTCCATACAAAAGCGGGTACACTTCCTCTAAATTCACTCTTCCTCATCCCTAACACATTAGTATAATTATTACATATGGGTTTAGCCTCAGTTGGTAGTAAGTCTCGGTGCTAAAAAAACAAAACGCAAGTGTTGATTGTGTTTATAGAGAATCTGCTGAAATAGTTTTATTTTAATGAGTTTAATTGGGCAACGTACTATCATTTCCCCATTGGTTGACACGAGATCACGTGATTAAGAACACGAAGAGAGTACAGCACGGGTCTAAAATTCACACTGGAGTCTCGTGTCCCGAATCATGTGTATCGAGGGTGCATCCTCCACGCAAATTCTGGTACACTTCATCTTAATTCAACCTTTATCATCGTTATCACATTAGCATAACTTAGTACATATGCGTATAGTAGTAAGTCGCGATGACAAAATAAAGAGTAAAATGTTGCAAAAAAAAAAAGTCTGTATTTTCTAAAAAGTTTCTTTCTACCAAATTTATATTATAACTTGTATGGGTAGTAAGACGCGACGCATATAAAAAAAACTCTTTCGTCTTTATATTCAATCAATAATCATATAAATATTAGACTATCTTGTGGCTTAGGCTTAGTTGGAAGTCGTATGCTTTTATGTGTGTTTAGAAAGTGCACTTAAATACCTCATAACAGAACAGAACAACAACAACAAAAACAGAAGACAGAAAGCCGTAGTTGGACTCTAGTTTACCTGTATCCTTGTTGTGAACGAGTGTCTTGAGGAGAGGTCCAAGTTGTTCTGAAGTCGGTGCTACCCCGGGCTACCTTATATCCAGTGAAATGAACCCATGGGGGTGAGTATGCTTGATAGTGCTACCGGTTACTCAGCACACGTCCCGTGGCGACGCTGAGTACTACCGGAGACGCTTCTTCGGAATCCATTTCAATCACTGAGGAGGGGTTGATAATAAGATTTCATTAATGATATTAAGACGGTCTCTCAAAAACGTTTTAGTTTGTATCAACGACGTTGGTGAATTTCTCCCCGCCAAGTTGTTTGGCGAAGCGGGTTGCATATCTTAGTTTGACGCATCTAAACATTAGATTCAGACTTCTTCTAACAAATACAGTAATTTTTTTACCAGCTTAAAAAAGAAAATTTTAAGATATTTGAGAAATATCAGCTACCTTTACCTTGAGATAAGAAGTTTCGTAGTTTTTTCCCCCTCTTTATTATTGACATGACTAAGCGTGATTGTAGTGATGGGCGAAAAGGGAGTATAAACTTAGACAGAATAAAGAAGTACTTCCATAAAGTGACCAAGATCATTGTTTTAAGATACTGTCTCGCTGACCGAGGCGGCCTCCTTGAGATCTCTGTGTGTTTATTTTTATAAGTGGAGACCAGAATCTTTGAGTTTGAGTACGAAAGTGTTATCCTGGCTTATTTTAGGTTTGGGTTCATATCTCAGTTGGTTGTACAGATGTAGGCCTACCTTTCTCCCCATCCTTTTACCACCCCAAATGGTTTCCCCTCTTCCTCAACGCAAATGCAGTTACATTAACTCTAAATTCTTAATCGCCCCTAACCAATATAAGCGTAAGACACAATGCCTCAATGCGTTGATGAACCAGGTCCTATTTACCCCAATTTTCTTACAAAACGCCTTACCTGAAAGTTAGAAAAAGTTACTAAATCTACTTTCCCGTATCCATACGTCAAGACTCATGGGAACTTATAATTGGTGATAAGGGGGGGGGCTAGGCCCCCCTCTTCACTCTGCAATATCTACTTTTATTTTGTTAATTTTTACTTGAAACTAATATAATTAGTTCATAAATATGGTCAGATGCTCTAAAATCCCCTCACACAAGGTTAAATTCCTGAAATGTTCTCTTTAGATAATGCAGTGTTTCACTGCTTCAAAAATATCCCTCCTGGTTGTTTTGGTCTCTAATTGACAGAGTCCTATAAGTTCTTGAAACACGTGCACATACAAGTTGTCATTTAAATGCCTTTTACGAAAGATATCGGAGACAGCTAGCGTGCCATTCAAAATGTCTTGGCAGCCCACTCTTTTGGCCTGCGGGACATGGGTTGACAACCTTTCCTCTCTTATCTTATCCACCTCAACTCACCTTATCCTTATCTTGAGCTAGTTCTATATCGTCCGCCTCTCATGAGTTAGTTCAATCCAGTCCACCTCATTACATTCTATACCTCTCTTGAGTTAGTTTTATCCAGCACACCTCATTACACAATTTAAAACGTTACGGAATTATTGTTATATAATTGGTATTTATAGCCCCGTGATCGAGCGCCAATTATTACGATACGGTGTTATTGAGATATAATTGGTTATTATAGCCCCGTGATCGAGCGCCAATTATCACAATACGGTGTTATTTAGATATAATTGGTTATTATAGACCCGTGATCGAGCGCTAATTATTATGATATTTTACTTAAATAAATACAACTATTAATGTTGCACACGATTTATTGGGGTGATTTTATCTTCTTATACAATTTTACTTGAGATAGATTCAGTTGGTGGTTTTTCCCTAGGGTTTTCCAAAAATTGTGTTTGGATTATCTTAAGTTTCGGGTTAATGAGATTTCGCGTCCAGCGAGCTTTTACTGTACCTGCATTATTGTGTTCTATTTGAACATAATTGTGATTATTACATAAAAAGATGGCCAACGACAAATTATCTTCCATTTCTTGAAGACTAAAACTACACATACACAGCCGAATATACTTCAATTTACTAACCAAAATAATTTCGAGCATCCGTTTCCCGAAATTCCACATGTTTTGTTTAAACTTCACTGGTATGTGGTTCAAGTTACAATATCGTGTATGATCGTGTTGCTCGACATATATTGAATTATTGAAATAACTCATTAAAATAAAAAAAATATTTTTATGTTTTTAAATTGTGTAATCACCAGGGCCAGGACCTTGAAAAGACCTACAGATTCTCAATAAGATAAAAAAAAAACAATAAAAATTGTCGACTTGTAATGAGCGCACATAACTAAATCAAACATATTTATACTTTTACAAAATATCTATAATATTTAAAAATATATTTAACCAAACAGCTTAAATATCATGCAAACTAAGAAAATATGAAATCATAAACTGCTTCCAGCCTGTAGGGTCAGTTTAGTAAAACACGTCTTCTTTCTTTTATCTTCCATTATTCTGCTCTCAATTGTACACTTTCTGCTATCTACTCTTCCCGTCTTTTTTTTCTTCTTTTCTATTTTTCCTACATAATTCATTTCCATAATTTTCTTCGGCATCCTCTATCTTTCCATCCTCATTACATAACCATACCATTTCGGTCATGCTTCTTCTACTATCTCATGTACTCCCAACATCCTCATTACATGTCCATACCATACCATCTCAGTCTTGCTTCTTCTACTATCTCATGTACTCCATGTACCCTAACTCTTTCCCAGATACCTTCATTCCTAATTTTTGATTCTCCTTGTGAGAGCTAAAATGCTACTCACAAACTTTATTGCCATGGCCTCCGCTTTCTTAGTCCAACATTTGTTGTCCATGTTTCTGCTGCTGTGTGACAATGGGTACAAAGTACGCCCAGTAAAACACTTTCTTACAATTCAAGGGAACCAAAATTACCAGTTCCGAGCTCTGTTAAATCAAGCATGACACTGAGCTAGCCGACTAAAATGATTCTTGAGCTACTAGGTCAGTCATTAAGGTTTCATCTATAATAGTTTGGCTTCTATTTGGTTCAGTGATTTTTATTTTTATACTGAATTTGAAATCATATTTTGACTCAAGGTGTAGCCACACAAGTGACATTAACTGTCATCTAAGACAGATTTTTAATGGCTGCAAAAATATTAATGAGGGGGAAACAAATGACAATGGCGGTGATTATATCAAAATACTAAAAATGTAAAAGGCAGTAGGAACAGTGAAATAAAGTTACACAAAACCCATCTTTATATAATTGCTTTATCCAAAGCATACACACGTGCACTCATATACATAAACATTTGTGAAAAGACAAGATATCATTTTTGATTATCCCCTTTTGAACATGTTTATAACTATTTTACACTACACCCCTTTATGAACAAGGGAGAAATATTTTACAATGTTTCAAGTGATAATGTGTTTAGAATACAGCTCTAAGCTTGTACATGGTTAAAAGTGCTTTGGGTAGTCGGCACACTTAAGGTGGGGTGCTAGTGACCGCGAGTTTAGTGCATTAATTTTGCAGTTTTTATTGCATAAACATTTTTTGGCCAAAATAAATGAAATTTTTCTTCTATAGACTCATAGAGATTAGATTTCTGCACGTGCTAATCTCAACAGTTGTTGAATATCTGTCATGAGCATGGTGGCAAATTTTTTAAATGAAGAGGAAAAGTTGTCATTAAATTTCAGAACACCTTTGACAGATATTCAACAACTGTTGAGATTAGCATGTGCAGAAAACTAAACTATATGTTTCTATAGAAGAAATATTTGGTTTATTTTGTCCAACAAATGTTTATGTTATAAAAACTTCAAAAATACTTCCCTAAGCTCACACTCACTAGCACCCCATCTTAACTGGGTATTAAATGTCGAGACAGCACAAACACACTTAAAACACACTGTGGCTTCCATCAGCTAAATGCAGTGTCTTGAATCTTTTGTTTACCGAGTTAAGTCGCCTGTGTTGGAGGGTTTGAATGTGTTGGTGGGGTGTTTCAAACAATTTTTACTCCAGCGATAGCAAGGTAAGTGTGACGACTAGCCCACTTATGTTTGATTGACCAATGAAAAGGAGGATAGAAGGGCAATGCCTACAAACTTACCAAAAAATGTAGGCCTCAAAAGTTCACAATTAAATATTGTAAACTTTTGAGGCTAATAATTTTCTGGTAAGTTTGTAGGCCTGGCCCTTCTATCCTATCAATGTTTATTTTAATACAGTAGTTTGGTGCAATTTTTTTTCTTTGTTTACATACCACTTATATTTGACAAAGTAGTTAAATGTCAATATATTTAGATGTCAAACAAAAAAGTATATTGTAAAACTCAATTGTTTACGAAGACGACATAAAACATTTTAAGAAATAACTCCACACGTTGAAATAAACTGCTTTCCTCTAGCTAGAATATTCAATCAGCTACGATTAGTTCCATAGACACAGAGTAGCAAGCAATTAATGAGTAAGGTGCCGATAACAAATTAACTACCTGTAAAACGATCGAGTCCAACATTAATTAGTAGTGTTTTCACCAAAGGTGCTAGTGTGTGAGAATTCCTTTTCAAACTAGGATTGCAAAACACAAAAACCTTAAGCTCTTAAAAATTTGTGCGTGGGCTATCAAGTGTGTGGATTTAACCGTGTCTCCGTCTAAGAATTTTTCATTATTTGGGTAGATGTTGATTAATTTTTCTCAGCATATCGTAAAGTTCTGAAAGATCATTATTGATCTAAAAAACATTACTACTCATTTTATTAAATAAACCTGCTTGCTAAATTAGCGATAATTATTTTATTTAACCGTCTATATTTTTAATGGCAAAGCAAGATTTTATTTCCCCTTAAGCAAGGTCGCCAATTTATTTTGTAAGAAGTAAAGTAAAAGTTTCACACGCCTCTAAATTGAAAAATAGTTTACTATGGACAAAGAATGGTCTAAACTTCGATGTCTACTGCCACTTAACAGAGATAGCTACCAGCATAGAATATCCAACCGAACATGCCTAGTTACAGATATAGAGCCAATAATATCTGTTTATTGAAGCGTGAAACTAAGTTTAGGTAACTTTTAAACAAGATAAAGTATATCAGTAAGATTTTCTAACAAAAAACTAATAGATTGGACACATTTTTTGGAAAAATTGCTAACGAGAACTTTGCTTAAAGGATTTGTAATGTGAGTTTCTTTGATTTTGAATTTCGATTTACTTAACGCTAAGAGGTTTTGGCCAGAATACCACTTTAATTACTAGAATGCAATTTTCCAAGAGTATAAAATTTCAAAGGAGAATGAAAAGATGGAAAATAATATCAAATAAACAAGTTATTCTTTAAGGAAAACTTATTTTCACTTATTGAGGTATATTTTGTTATATACGGAAATAGGTACCTCCTTACAGGTTTGAGGACTGTTCATTCCAGATGACATAATGTGATTACCCTTCTACTATAAAAAAATACTGAAAATAGCTTCTATCACATTAATTTCTTAAAACAATGTGTTGTTTATTTAGAATATGAGCTTAATCTAAACTAGAATATTAATATTAATAAATTTTGCATTCCCTTTGTACTATCGATTGCAAATATTTATCAACCATTGCTGTAAACCAAATAACATATTTAAATATGTTTATTATTTAGATTTTTATTCAGTTTTGTAAGATTTTAGTCCATTGAAGAAAATTGAACAACTCTTCAGAAAATTTTATGTCTCTCAGACTGATACCACATTAATAATACATAATTTCATTCATTAAATTTATCCATTTTTCACAATCAACAAATTTAGTTCAAATCACAAATTCATAAAATTTAAAAGTATGTATGAGACTTAATATTTATAAATAATTAAGGTAAAGAATATACAATATTTACATACTTTTTAATAGCCTTTATAAATAAAATGTGCCACAAAAAAACCCCTAATATAAGCAAGTTTGTTCTAATATCATAGCTTATTATCAAATACACAAACACGCATGAACCAAAAAACTTATCGAAAGATGGTTTTCTGCATTCTTAACTTGAAACAGTGTAATTGAGATCAGATTTTTTATATAATATGTATATTTGATAAAACAGTTACACCGGTCTCAATACCAACCATTTTCTAAAGTAGACTACAGAAAACCGTACCACGATGTAATTCCTGGTTCGAGCTATTACGAACCAGGAATTACCGACTTAAGTTCAATCATCATGAAAATAATTTCATTCATAGAATAAGAAAAATAAAAAGTTATAACATCAAATAGGGTGGTAGGTACACACATTAGCCTTTACAAACTGTTCCTCTATTTGACCATCGCACTATTTGTGTTCCCTTTCAAACATACATAAATATATATATTAACAATAGATATTCACTTTGAGAGAATATGTCTATAGAATTTACAAAGCTAGATTCTTAGGGATAAGCAATCACTACATTTTAATACCTTTATACACTTGTTAGGTTGGTAACCTATGAATATAGGAATGACTAACGCTTGGAATTAACTTAATACTAAAATAAGGATAGGAAGGCAGAGCCGGCAAACTCACGCTACTAGAAAACATGGCATATCCTCAAGACACACTGCACTGCAAACCTAACATTATTATACAAACAAATTAAATAACTTGAAAGATTTTTATGGTCTATGAAACCAAATCAAGTGCAGAAAAAAAATTGTTTATTTAAAAGGATTTTAGAGCTTGTTTAAAAGGAAAGTAATCTAAATAAAATAGGATATTATTGGTGAAATAATAACTGTCACACTATGAGAGAATCACCATTGAAAATAGTGTAAATTTAATAATTAAATATTAATAATTATAAACTTTTATATTGTTAATAGTTTTTTGTTTAGGAAAAATATTTTGTAAATGCATAAAATCAATTTAACATATAATTTATTTAATATTATAAATGATTAAAGATATCAAATTCAATTACTCGATATTATAATGGGCTTGATTATTAATTATCATATCGCCAAGAGTTTTTTTTTCAAATTCAAAATGGAGCAGGTTAGTGTTTTATGCCGGGATCACGCTCAACTTATTGTTCACATAACATAACCTATAACGATGCAGTTAACTTAACATTCACTTAAATTAAAAATTGTTCAGGAGAGAACTTTCATGTTACGTCAACATTTAATGAAGAGTATCAAGGGCTATATAGCCAATCAATCATATTGGGTGGGAGCCATGTAAATATGGCTATTAAGTACTTCATTTAAAAAAATTTAAAATCGAAATTAAAAAAAGAAGAAAAGAACATAACATAAATATTTTTAACTGTAGTTTTGTGAACAAAGAAACACACATACCCGAATTTTAAAAATTGTATTTCCTAATAAATGCTTAATTTGTAGAGGTGTGCAAAGCTTTGCGTCTAATACTCCTAAGTTTCGACTGATTCAAAAGTAAAATCCTGGATTCGACTATCAAAATATTTAAAGTTAAAATACATATTGTTCACATGACAAAAATTTTAAATAATTAATTACATGTTGTGATATTAACTTAATTTATCAGCTCAGGTCAAAATATGTTAATGTGTTTACAATTTAATATCATGTAAAATATATTTATTCAATACCTAAAATTGCAATGTACAATAATGTAAAGTACCTAGGTGATAGTGAAGGAAGCCAACCTGAAGGATGGTTTAAATAGAAACTAACACACTTTTCGGAGATATTATTTTTTTATAAGAAGTCACACATAACAAACGCACAAAACACAAAAAAAATGTTATGGAACTAAATGCTTCTATAATAATTTGATGAAAAAAAATATAATCTAGAAGCATGTAGTTCCATAATATATCTTTCTTTGTATGTTTTTAATGTGTCTTCATATGAAAAAAAATATATTTTTGAAAATTTAAAACACTGTGTAATTGTGAAGAAGTGTGGTGTAAAGGTTTACGAAGAAACGAAGAGAGAAGTGTGTTTCTATCTAGTCCTAACCTAACTCTCCTCTCAGGCTGACTTCCTTCACTATCAGTCACTTTACATTATTGTACATCACGATCACCAAATGGCGGACACATTTTTTTTACGGACCTTGGCGAGATAGTGGAAAACAAAAGCAATAACGCTATATCGGGTGGCCTAGTGGTAGACATGGATGGACAGCCTTAACCCACCCTTCTACAAACACTTGTGAGCCACATGAACGTATTTGACCTTGGAAACATTCCCCAGTCTAGTAGCAGGAATTATATTGCTTTACAATGCCTAGCCGAGTTGGAGCAGTACCTGTGTGTTTGATTTGTCAACAAACTCTTTACCTGTTTGATCCCAACATTCTCTGTTTTCACAAAGAAAACCGGTTCTTCGGAACTTTATTAATGTTATTTTTTAAGCATTATTATAACTTTACTTTAACATCAGATCCCCCAAACAGTATGCTTGTAAGGCTTGACTTGAGTCACTCTTAAACTTCCGGACTGTGGAAACCTGACAAATTTTTAAAATGGACCTCCATCAAAAGTAATCGGTGACCCCTGTTGTACAATGTTTTTACACGATCTTACTATACATTTCCATACCATTAGGCAATAATTCATTTGATTAAAAGTGCAACATGTTATATTTTTTACAAACATTTAAAATTTCTTTTAAATATTCAAACTTCGGTTCGGTCTCATGAATATTTCATAATATTAGAGTCAATTTCACTTCAAATTGACTTCACACACCCCTAATAATTTGTTAACATTGAAAGAGTCCTGATCACATATTAGATACTACCCCCACCACATAGCATAAAAACGTTAATTGAAGTGTGATATCTAGCAAAGGTGAGGATTGGGCAGACAGGCCAAGTGAGGAATTACTACCCTCGCGGAGGGCAGCAGATGTCACCTAACTGGGGGGTGGTGGGGGCGGGGCAGCCAGCAAGCTCGGCAACCTCGATAGATGGTTGACGCCTTCCGACCCCGGCGGGGGCGGGGGCTGCACCGGCTGAGGTGGGGGGAATCCTTGGTGCCAAGGGAACGAGTTTGCATGAGGGGGCGGCACGGGCCCTGGAGGGGGGGCCGAGTTGAGGGGGGATGAGTGTTGTTGCTGTTGCTGCCAGGGTGGGACAGACTGAGAGCCTGGAGGAGGGGGTTGCTGGGACTGGAGCCACGGCAGTAAGGGAGGGATCATTGCTCGTGGGGGAGGAGGCGGAGGGCGTGCCTGCATGTGGGCCGGAGGGGGTAGATTTTGCTGGCTCTGCCAAGGGGGCGGTGGCTGGTTCAGTGGGGGCATATTCTGTGGTTGTTGTTGTTGCTGCTGCTGTTGTTGCGACTGTTGTAAGGTGTCAAGCATGACTGTGCCTGGTTGCTTGAGAGCGGGTGGTGCCCAAGGTGGTGGTGGGAGCGTGTTAGGCACCATCTGAGGTGGTAGAGGGGCCATGATAGCCCGCGGGGGGGCTGATGAGCCCGGACGATCAAACTGATTCGAGGGTGCGGCCCGGTTCATACGCGGCTGATAGTGGTGGTCATCTCTTGGTGGCGGAGGTCCTTCTCCAAGTTCCGCCATCAATGACATATACTGCAAGAGAAGAGATACCAGGCTATTGGCAACTTGACACACCAATGTGAGGGGAAAACCATTCCCAGTGCTGCCATTCTATAGTAACCAACAGCATTGCGGAGACAAGGTGCGAGAATCAAATTACACTTTCACGAATTTGGGTCTTGCGTTTAAATACAAATCTAGAATCTAGAATCCCAATCTTAGAAAACATAAGAGGTTTACTTTATTAGAGTATACACTACTTTAGGATGTATAAATCAAAAGTCTTTATGTTAACGTATGTACTTTGATTCAAACCCATAAAGCCTGCTCCGCAGATGTCTATGTATTTCAATTCTGCTGTTTTCTTAAGAAGAAAACAGAAAAATAAGTTGTTTGACCTTAACCCTTTCCCTGGCGCAAATCAATGTGTCATTGCAATAAGTTATTGTCCGGCCACCTATCAGTGAGTGACCCAATGAACTTTTAGCCAGTCATAATACTTCATATTGAAACCTGATAGATGTAGCATGATCATGAATAAAGTAATAAGTGAGAAAAAAATTAGTTAGTAGCAAGAATGGTTTGTCAGGTAAGAAAATACGAGTATAAAAATGGCTGTTGGGCCTATACAGATACGCTCGCGCGCCAGGAAATGGGTTGAGATCAGCTCTACTTGAGCGCACACTGTACCTCCTCGTCTATCTTGTTCTTGTCTCCCCCTCCAGCGCTACCGGAGCTGCCCGGTCTCTTCTGTCTGCAGTCGCGGGCGATATGACCTGCCCCACCGCAGCTTGAGCACACTATGTTGTTGGTAACATTAGGTTTGTCAGGACACTGGAACGTAATAAAGCAAGAGATGAGACTTAACAAGTGTGAATACATAGAAATATAACCATACAAAAATAAGTGTGTGCAAAGTTTAAAAACACTCATCTACTTATATTTTGATCAAGGGCGCGAGGGGGGGGGGGCAAACCAGGGAGTCTGAAGGGTTGTTCATACCGCCCAGTAGGGCGGGCGGGTCTAGGGGTTCCTCCCCTGGGATAATTTATTAAATTGAAGCCTCAAAAGACGCTTTTTAAGGCAATCCTTGTCTCCTGAAAATAAAATAAAACACAAGAAAAATGTTTCAAATTTATCCAAATTCGTGGCAGGCACTTGACTTTGACGATTTGAATGGTGAGTGCTGTTGAAATTGATTGTGCATGCGCCAACTATAAACCCTTAAGTCAGCAGATGGCAGGCGTTAGTAATTAGTTTATTAGTTATATTCTATAACTCTGTTTGTTGGCTGGGTGCGTTGTTTAAGTGATAAATCCATCACCATTCTAGAATGACGACTTACCATCCAAGATTTGTGGTCAGAAGCCCCACAGTTGGTACACCGAGGACCCTCGTTCTCACGCAGCGTGCCATTGAGGAGAGCCAATTCCCGTAGCTGCATGCGTCGTAGATCGTTTTGTCCCTCAGGCACTTCCACGCCTTGGCGAATTATCTCTTTGATCTGAACATATTCAGAGAACCAGATATAAGTAAAAAATCATGTGTCTTAATATTATAAGTACTATTTAGTAACATATTCACCTGAAAATCAGCCACCTTTGAATAAAGGCAAGTCTTTAAAAATTCTATAATTTTGATAAGGGAAAAAATGTATCAGTGTATGAGAATAAACAAAAAAATATTTTTTTCCCC
>CABFWB010000435.1:108751-120537 GCA_902151455.1 Timema bartmani | reverse complement strand
AGGGTTGAATTTAGAGGAAGTGAACCCGCATTTGTGTGGAGTGAGAGTGGAAAACCATTTAGGAAAAACCACCCCCAGTTCTCCCGACCGAGATTTGAACCTCGATCTCCCCGTCCTCAGCGGTCGAGCTCAACACGACTAGCGCGTTAACCAACTACGCCACCGAGGCGGGTGGCATTGAAATGAAAATTATTCAGAATTAGGTAATTTTTCCATGAGACCCTATTTTTATTTTTTTTGTTTCACATGAATAGCGAATAATTTTATATGTATTCAATATTACCTTTTATGGTTTCGTTATCTTCTGGAAATCAAACAACTGTTCGGTTCTAAAGGTTTTTTTATTAAAATTTATACTTTCAGGTGGGTTTTCCCCCTAATTTAAATTACAGTATGTATGATATTTTAATAAATAGCATAATAATTTAATTTGATGTTGGATGCATGGTAAAAGATTAAAATTTTAAACGCTTGGAATCGAGAAGTCACGGTTAGAATTTATGAAATCATAACTAAGAGAAATAGGAATGATGACATATCTAGTTGAGTTAATTAAATTTTTAAATTTTATTTGGGAGTTTAATACTGATTGGGTGAAATGAGGACTTTTTCTAATTAGTTGTTTATTCAAAATTTTATTCCAGGCCAGATTCATTGCATTTTCTTTCAATTAACACCAACCTTATACCCTAAGATGTAAAGGAAGAGTGGTGGAAGGATAGAGGTATTTTACCAAAGTAACCCGGCCACAGGCTGGAAACAGTAAAGCTCTTATAGAACATTTAAGCCACTTACATTTGAGTGTGTTACCGCGTGGACCAATCAGCAGCCCCACAAAGTTAATGTCGGGATGATCATCTTGAGGGATCATCACTTTGTCACTAACTCGGATGATCGGCGGTCTGAGTAACAAACACAAAGTTTACGGTTACATTAATCTTATTGTTCATTAATACTAGTTTTAATACCCCTATCTATAAAATCATGAACAAGAAAAATTTCATAAATTAAGACTTAAAAAAAAATCCAATAAGAAATGGCTCAATTCAAATGTAAATATTTAGAAGATTAAATCCAAGCGGACTGCCCAATCTATTCCTGAACCCCCCTTTTTTTAACATTTTTATAGTCAGGTTTCAGTATGGTTGTGTGCATAAACAATTATATTGACAAGTGAATCAGTTTCGAAACACAATCACCAAATAATATGAAAGCAAAAATTACACGCCAATCACTTCACACATAAAATAATTTAACACCTCCTTTGGTTGCTGCGTAGTCTAAGGTGTCACTGTCGCAATAGACCGGATTACAGACAATAGGGAGATCGGGGTTCAAATCCCCTACAGATATGAGGGTAGGTTTTTTTTCTTCCTAAATAGTTTTCCACCCTCTCCACACAAATGAGGGTACATATACTGTAAAAATTAACCACCACCATTCTTAACACGTTAGTGTAATCAGTACATAGTGCTCGAATGGATAGTAAAACGCGATAACCAAATAAAAAAAAAATTAACACAGGTTTTCTACGCCTCATTTTTTAAATAGGCCAAGATTAAACTGAATGAGTTAAAAGTTGCCCAAATAGAAAGGTATATTTTAGGGATGGGACCCTCAAATCCTTAAGGATTTTCGATAAAATTTCAGTTTTAAAACTCAAATCCTTAATATATTTTTTTTTCTTTCAATTTTTCAAATGAAATTTGTTTTAGAGCTTAGTGCTTAGTGGCATCTCGGTACTAATTATAGTATAAACTTAAGAACCAGGCCCCAGACCAGTAATTTATCACTTAACTGAATGTATGAATGTTATAGTGAATGGATTATAAGAAGCCATGTTAACATTTAGTGACTATTTGTATTTTATATTATTATATTATATTTATATTTACTCTTAGGTCCATAATTTTTTTTCCAAGATTCTGATTAAAAGGTAAATTGGAAGATATAGATTTGACCCAGCTCTAGTCTACTTTAAACCCTCGTCAATAGTTTAAGTCAAATAATTAATAGTAGTTATAGTGTTTAGTTACTTGTAGTCTGCGGGTGGTTTTGTTTAAGTCAAATAATTAATAGTATTTATAGTGTTTAGTTACTTGTAGTCTGCGGGTGGTTTGAAGTCTGGATTGAGGCGCAGCATCTCCTGAATCAGGTGGTGTCGATCTTCCTCCAAACGTTTCCTGGTGCGGTACTCGCGAGTGTTCAGCCTCTTACCGTCACTGCTGTAGATAGGCTCTGGTGACGGAGACCTGTCAAGGCACACAGCTGGGCTAGACTCAAAAACCATGTCCCCCTCCCTCTTCTCAAATAGCGAACAATATACTCTTCCGTGTATGCATAGCCTTAAGGTCATTAGTGCATTTCATGGTCTTCTTTAGATGAGACTATTTAATTTTTTGTTTTATATTTAATTCAAGCTCGATTATATTTTGTGACAGATTGGATAAAAGGCAAATTTTTGAGTCCTTTTTAAAACTGTATAGTCCCCACCCCCTTTAATTTTCCCATGTCAGCGCCAATTTAATTCTTTAAATAATCCCATGGCATCAGCCTGCAAGTTAACTATAATGACTGGGCAGCCAACGCTTGTTGGCAAAGATAGTGCCAACATTTGAAGATAGAGGGTGTCATGTGGTCAGCACAACAAATCCTCTGAATGTTAACCTCAGTTTTCTAGACCCGGGCCACTGCTTCTTTATTCAAGTAGCTCCTCATTTGTCCTCACAAGACCGAGTTGACTCCGTTCCAAACTCATTGTTTCACATAAAAATCTGAAAGCACCGGGGATTGAGCCCGAGACCTCTGGATCAGTACCCAGAAACCGTGACCTCTAAAACTAAATAATCTGCCCAAGTCATGATAGCAATACTGTGTAGAAAATTATTTCCCAGTTGTAAACGCAATGAAAAATGCAAATGCTTTAAAAATATGCATCTGTACTCTGAACATAAAGACGGAGTAGCGAGAATTTTCTAGATAAAAAAAATATAACCTTTGAAATTATATTTTTGAGCTTAAGTATGAAAAGGGGTGAAAGTTTTAGCATTCATATTTAGAAGTAAATGGCAACCCTGATTCGTCACATGTGAAGTTATTCGTAACAAGGATTGGCCTCATGGTGAAATTTTAATCTATTGTAATGCACCCGCTTTGGCGCCGTGCGAAGAATCAATTCTGAACCCACCTGCGCCCAAAATTTAATCATCCATGGGTGAAGCGCCAATAACCTTAATCATGGCAAAGATCCAAAATGTAGTTACAGTAATAATTCAAATAATTACATTCAAACCTGCGATCGGTAGGTGCCAAGACTAGTCTGGTAGGGTTTACATTAAGGTTTGAATCCCAACTGTGAATATACTCTGTAATTTTTCATAAACAACTTGCTTTTCTTTCAAACAAACGCGAATACATTCCCTCTAAAATTCTGTCTTCCTTGTTCATACCCTTCCATAATTGCAGATAAAAATAATAACTAAAAAATTAGTTCAGGAAATCCTTAATGAAAATATTCTAACCATATGTAAGTTGCAAATTAAGCGCTGTAGCCTAAAAGTTTTCAGCAGTGAAAAAGCCAAACTTGTTAAAAAGTTTTTTCCCTGATCATAATGACTGAGCAATTATATTTTATAAATCAATAAATAATTAAGTCCAGGTAAACCAGTATTCAAGGTTATTCATGACACACCTATATTGTCATTTAAAGAAGGAAAATTTAAGGAAATTAAAATTAAACAGTTTAAAGACAAAAGAATTTGTTTAAAACTCTGGTTTGAAAATTTAATTTTAATCAACAGTTTAAGATGATTTTTTTATGCTTTTGGTGGCTATGGCAAAATAAAGACTCAAGGTTACATTTAAATGTTTTTCTTCAAACAGAAATAAAATAGGAATCTTCTTGAAAATTCTGTGATATAAATGATATGAAAAAATACTACCTTCAACCATTCCTGCGCCGCTCCCCTATCCCACCCTATTTTAACACACAAATTTTGAACTGTAGCTTTAAAATTAAGTTGCCATGCAAATTTTGGTACAAATTCATGAGCAGGTAAATAAAGTGTACTCCATATATTCTATCTAAATGTGAGGGTAATTTTTTGGTGCTACTATATTCAATAAAATTGTTGGTTCATATTTTTGTATTTTATGGTCGTAAGAAAGACAAAATACTAGCAATGGAAATTATTTAAAATTCTGAAAATCGATAGCGCAAAATAGCCATTAATCTTGGCATCTTGTTAGATAATATTTCCCATCAAAAGTAGCTGATGAAAAGTCTTTTATCTTGATTTTCAAAATAAAAAAATTATTAGAGATATAAATATTAGAAAATTTCATCAGTATAATGTTGTTACTGTAAAAAAATAATATATCTGAATCTGACTGCAGGCAGGCACTATGACTAGTTAAAAGTGAGATTGACCGCCAATATGTTTATATTAAATTAGATCCGAAATGTTTAGTATTAAATGTAATAGGTTAAAACTATAAAAGTTCAACTTAAAATATGATTTTTTTTGTTACAAATTGTTTACAAAAATATGAATGCTGACATACAATATAGAAGTTATTAGTTTGTTGTACAATCCACTTTTCATAGAAAGGGCCTTATCTGACAACTTTAAGAGTTACTAGATCAACGCTCATGTATTCATACATCAAGTCATGTTATATGCAGCATTCATTTGATAGATATTATCAATACCTTTAAAATAGCACTAATAAATAATATAGTAAAATGTTATCAATTTTGGTGGCAAAAAAATAATATGTACTTCCTAAAAGGTTCTTTTTGTGAAAATTGGACTGTAGGACATTACAGGTAAGCACAAATGTGCCCAATATATAAATTATACGTTATAGCAATGACTTGTTAATGTTGTGAAGTTCAAGAACATTTTTTATTTTAATCTATAGATAAATAATGACTATACAATAACCTTCCCCAAAAATTATGTCTAAAAAATTAAATTATATACTTACATCAAAGTAAAACTGGTTAAATTAGAAATATATTATCATGATATCAAGAGGAATATAGGACTATATTATCATTGGTGAAATATGGGGTTACTCTTTCACATTGATAAATTAACAGCCGGGGACTGGATGTTGTGCCTGTCCTAGTCTTAAGTTAAATTATAAGGCATATGAAACTACGAAAGACTTAGTCAGCCAGTAGTGGAAATTATATGGACCCAGGCTACAGGCTGGAAACAGTAAGAATAAATAGACAGACCAATAATAAGACTGTCCAGTTTATCTCGTGATAGTGTTTTGTTATATTTCATATTCCCGATGTACAGCCGTTAAAAGGTCAAGTAATAAACTTACCAAAAGTAAAAGTAGAAAAGGTTCACAACAGGTTTTTACCGTGGGTCAGAAATGCCTCCCAAGGCTAGATTTAGATTTATGAATAATTACCAGAGTGCACAATTTGTAATAATACAATCCTTCACAATAAAATGTAATTATTAAAGTCCAACTCCAACAAATTTTTTTTGTGCTTCTAAAAATTGGCCTAACATCTGAGCTCCAACCGACTTCAGTGGCTGAACGGTCTAAGGTGTCACTCTCACGTTAAGAGTGGACAATTGAAGACGGGATATTGAGGTTTGAATCTGTCGGCTCTCTACCAAGGTTGGTTTTTCCTAAATAGTTTTTCACACTCCTTCCGTGCAAATGCAGGTAAATTACCTTTAAAAATGTGTCCTTCCGCATCCCTATTCCCATTCTATATGAGTACAGCCCAAACAAGTAGTATGATGAGGTGATAAAACAAAATCTTTACGTCAGTGAATCGGGTCAATACAAATTCTTTTATTGGTTCACTCCAAAAAGTTTACTAAATTTTATATTATTTTATTATAGCCATGATTATTAGGGTAGGCCTGTTTAAAAAAATGAATAAAATAATTTACAATTGTAGTCATTGACGGTAGAACAAAGAAAGTTAGTCAAATAGAAAGCAAATACGTCTAGTACAAAACATTTAAAACATAAGAAGATTATATTTTCAGTATACTGTGTATCCAGGCATTTTAATTGGATATAGCTTCTCTTCGCATTCTCATTGGCTGATACACCACATGCATAACAAGTTTAAAGTAAATCAACTTTATGAAATATACACTATTTGCTGAATTTCAGTTGTGGGCGCTATCATTGAAAGTAATGTGTTTAAGCTTTTAAGCACATTGTAAGCACTGTTCATTATTTGTTATGCATTATGTGTGTGTGTGTGTGTATAAAAACAAAGTATTCTGATATGCAGTTGTCTAGTAGTATCACTAAAGCTTGATTCACATGTTCGCCAAAAATTTGGAGCACAATTCACTTGAGTGGTGCAGCAATTCACACATTAGCAGGAATGTAATTGGATCCACAATTCTTTGTAACACTAACTATAAAAAGCTTATTAATGACATGTTTTATTTTCTTGTAGATAAGAAAACTCTTTTAAGACCCGCCTCAGTGGTGAAGTTAGCTAACGCGCTAGTTTTGTGTTGAGCTCAACTGCCGAGGACAGGGAGATCGAAGTTCGAATCTCGGTTGGGTGAAATGGGGGTGGTTTTTCCTAAATCGTTTTCCATTCTCCATCCACGCAAATACGCGTTCACTTCCTCTAAATTCAACCATCCCAATTCCTAACACATTACCGTAATTATTACTTAAGCATATAACCCGACCAAGTAGTTAGAAGTGGTGCTAAAATTATAAGCTCTTTAAGATTAATTTAACAAGAGATGTTTCCTTTTCCTGTGTTTGTCCTTTATATTATTCCTTTTACATGTTCCTATCTCTGTGTCCTAGCATTCTTTACAATTTTCCATTTTCTCCCTTTTGTGTTTTTTTTTTGGTGTCCTATTTTAGGAAGATACGTTGAGCGTTAAACACTCCTCTTTGATGAGCTCCAATAGAATGAAACCTAGGTCAAGGGATTGGGCGGTAACAATCGATTTTCTTCAAGAGGCAACCAATACCTCTTTGTCCAGTGGCAGCAGCGTAAAGTGTGAACTGTGTTATTTTCATTGTAAAAGCCAAATTTTGTTCGTCCCTTTTATATGTTTCTATCCACCTTTCCTGTACCCTTCTTCCAAATATAATACAAAAAATGTTTTTAATCATTTGTATTGTGTTGAGAAACAAAGTGTAACAAAATTATTTTATCAGCCCTTTGAATTTACATAGTAAAAATATGCTATTATATTCCAAATTTAATAATATTTGATTCTCTCGGCTCAAGGTATTTCATCACCTTTCCATCCTTCTCTTGCTCACACAGGCCGGATTATTCTTCGGAAGGAAACACATTGTGGAAGGAGCAAGTGGTGCAATACATGCGCTGTAGAAAATTCGAGACTGCAAGACTCCTCCAAAGTACGTCTTAGAGAGCGGAAAGCTCAATAACCTCTACTCTCGTCTAACATTTCGTGGAACGTAATGCGCTTAATCCACATCGGGCACTTCATTGTAAATTATATGTTTTAATGTAAATAACTCCCTGTCAGATTCCCTTGTTCAGATTAATAATAATGTTCAATAAACAATTAATATTTCATTATTAATTTAAATTTAACACTATTATAATAAATCATACCCACATCAAATCACGAGTTGTACGATCTCCAAACAAAATCTGTACAAAACCAAAACAGAAGGACACAACTGCTTTCCATTTAACAAGTTATTTCAAATCTTCTCATAACTGTAGATGTATTCTGCTAGCTTCTCTCTTTGTGGGCGCATGTGGAATGATTTAATTGGTTGGTTTAGGCGCATGCACACTTCCGAGCTGGTGTGGCACCGAAAAAGGAAAGATTAAAATATTTCAAGTCGCGCCGAGCGGACAATGGCGTTGAGGTTGAAGATATTTCAAGTCGCACCGAGCGGACAATGGCGATGAGGACGAAGAGATTTCAAGTCGCATTTTAAGTCGCGCCAAGCTGACAATGTCGATCAGGCTGAAGATATTTCAAGTCGCGCCAAGCTGATAATGTAGCCGAGGCTGAAGATATTTCAAGTCGCGCCAAGCTGATAATGTAGCCGAGGCTGAAGATATTTCAAGTCGCGCCTAGCGAACAATACCAATGAAGCTGAAATCTTGTGACTGGCTTAGAGCTTGTCAAGTGATTAAGTTTATTTTCTGCTCTCTGTTTTCGACGAGAGTGTGAATTCACAGTAACAGTAGTTTATGTGAGATAGAAGGGAAGGTGAGTTAAGGCCCGTATTTTTACCAGAAAAAAATATTTTTTGTCTAAAATAAATAAAATACAGCTTCAGTAGATATGTTTTACACCCAGACACAGGCTGAGAACCGTTCTTAATGATTTGTTTATAATTTTTTTTACACATGATAAGCTCAACAGTTCTTGAATATCTTTCATGGGCATAGACGTATTTTTCTACATTTAAATAGTTTCTGCTCAAATACCACGACAAATGCTTATTACAAATATTCACGATTTGTTGAGATTGCCATGTATATGAAATTAAACTTAATCTATCTACTGAAGAGACATTTTATTTAAATTAAACACAAAAAAGTTTTTGGTCATAAAAGATTGTAAACACACATTCATTTGTGTTCGCTTTAATTCGACCTTAAGCTAATGTCAAGATGAATCGAAGAGAGCAGTAAATGAGTGTAGGCATATTTACATATAATTCATTCACGACCTTAGTTTACTTGGATGACAGCTCAAAAAGTTACTAAAAATAGTCCTTAATACATCCCTACGCCAGCAGCTGACATCTATCACTCTGGATAACTGTAGTGAAAACAGATGGTAATGTATGAATGTGATAATTAACCAAAGTAATTTAGGCCAATATTATTTATATATTTATTTGAGGTCGGACACAAAGCTTATTTATTGTTTTATTCCACTTAAAAAGATATTATTCACATCACTTTTACAAGAGATCTAACTAACATACCTCCAAAATGGCAACCAACGATTTTAAGCCATGTGTTTGAACATGACTGAAACAAGTTTTTTACAATGATGCACCCACGCAGCGGATAAAAATATTTTATTCAGTTAAATATTTCGGAATATGATGAAGTGATCATAAAATAATTTATTATATATAAAAAATGACAAGTATTTTCTCTTTTCCAAGTAAATACGATGCCTGTATAAGAAGGTATTAGTGTATGCACTATATTACACATTATAGATAACATTACAAAACGAAGAATAAGTACTTTTAACTGTGTTTCAAATATTTTTCAAGTTGGGTAAAAATAAATTATTAAAAGTAATGAAATAGTATGGGAAAACTTAAGTTTACGTTATTTTAAATGTAAAATACAACAGGTATTTAAAAAACCTTAACATTTAGAACAAAACAGTGTTCTTTTACAAGTGTTGGCGACCCAAAACCTATACATATGATTTTTGAACTGTCATCCAGGTAAAAACCTATCATGAACATACACTGCTTATCCACACCTTGTTTTAAAGGATTAGACCTGAGAGTAGTAAACTGCTCTTTATACAAAAGAAAACATATCCAATTTACAAGAAAGAAATGTTTGGCCCTCATCGAGAATCAATCCAGCACTCTTAAATTAGCCACCCCTGCAGAGTTATAGCCAACAGCCTACAGAACTATATAATAGAAGGTCCTCCTTATTGCTAAACAGAACTATTAGTTTAATATGTGTGTTACTAGTTCCTATGTTGGGAGTTAATTTGTCAGCGTACTATCGGGGCGGTAATGCGATAAAGTTGGATGGAGTAGAGCTGAGGAAGGTACAGAGTATACAATATCTTGGAAGTGTGATTGAGGCGAAGGGTGAGGAATGGAGAGGATCTATTAAGAGGGTAACAGGGGGCGTTGCTGATAGGTGTGTACGAGACCTGATATAAAGAGAAGTGCCCTTGAAGTGTAAGGAAGTGTACTTTGTACACATTGTCACACATGCAGCAGAAACATGGGACATTGAATGTAAGAGAGACTAGGAAAGCGGAGGTCATAGGAATGAAGTTTTTGAGGAGCATGTTAGCTGTCACAAGGAGGAACAGGATTAGGAATGAAGCTATTTGGGAAAGAGTGGGGGTACAGGAAGTACATGATATATTAGAGGAAGCAATACTGAAATGTTATGGGCATGTAATGAGGATGGAGAAGGAGAAGATGGCAAATAGAATTATGGAGGAAGTTTGTAGGGAAAAGACAGCAAGGGGGGCCAAGAAACAGATGGTAGGAGCAGATAACAGAAAATGTACAAATGGAAGAAGAATGGAAGTGATTAAAAGAGTAAGAATGGTGGAAGGAAAGAGGAAGATGGAGGCATTTTACTAAACTGACACGGTCACAGGCTGGAAACGGTGATGATGATATCATGCATATTTCATTTGTACGAAGGCTGTAAATAGCTAAATAGTGAAACTACCCATAAATGAATAAATAGGCTACCAAATAAAAGCATCACCCTATTAATAATTTAAAACAATTTTATTTTTTCACAGTTTAGAAAATAATATTAGCTACCTCAACCGCCGAGCATACTATTACTATGAACTGTAATAAATACAAATAGATTAACAAAAATATGGTATTATCATTACGGTATGTTCCTAGCTACCGGTCTTCACACTGGCAAGCTATGCTAAGAAAAAAAATAAACATTGTATTATGATGTATTACGAGGCACTAAATAAAAGAAAAAAGAAAACTGTGTCATTAAAATGTTCACTAAAGAACTGTGGACTATTTTGTGGTGTACTCTGGGTAATATTCTATAGCAGTTGTGTCTGCTAGTTGGGCCTGCAAATTAATTCTGAATTAATTTCTTCTCGAAATACCTATTCTTTTCTGAAAAAACAATTTGTTATATGTAATATATGTCATTATTAGTAAAAAGCTGAAACAGAATTATTTTTTTCCTGACAACATTTGTGATTCCTCTGAGTCTCGGCCTTTTAATAACTCTATCTGTTGGCAAAATACGTAATTACTTAGGATTTGGGAGAGTTTGTCAGAAAACTTGCATATTTTAATATTCTTGAACGGTATACAACTTTATAGGGAAAAAGTTTACACAGATAAGTTTAAAAAAAAGATAAGAGATATGTTTAGAAGTTGCACAACTTACCTTTAGAAACTGTTTAAGCCTTAGGGGTGTACGAAGCTTCAAGTTGGCTTTGTATATTCGTTAGCTTCAATTTCAGTCCGAAAGTGAAATTTCGAATTCGACAATTAAGAAGCTTCGCTACAAAAATATATTTAAATTTCACATTTATTACTTTCATTTTTTGCTGTTATTTCCATCATAAAATCATTGTTCGCATAAAAAAAATCTAAAATAATTAAATTATATTTTATTATAACTGAATTTTTCATTTTAAGGCAAAATACATCATATCTTTTAAATATAGCATTTTGTAAATTATATTTAGTTCCTTAATTTACATAGTTATGCAAAGCATAGTATTTGTATCTGAAATTAAACACTTTTTTAAATAGTCAAACTTAGAGAATATTTCATATATTCGATTTGACTTCGTACACCCCTATTAAGACCTAATCCCCCTAATCCCTTTTTTCCTCATCTTAACACAATATAATCCATCATCAAGTCTTTACAATATCACATTTATGGAGTTTTTATGACTATTTTTCTAATTTATAAATTGTATCATTTGCCAAATGAACTATATTATTTAAACACAATTTAATAAAGTAAAATAATTTATAGCAAGAAAGAAATCATTATCATTTAAAAACCACACCTATAAAAGCGCTTTCTTTCTGTGCCTTTTTTTTTT
>CABFWB010000435.1:62073-83753 GCA_902151455.1 Timema bartmani | reverse complement strand
GGTTAGGACTGTTTGAACACTGGTCAGTAGCCCGACTATTCCGACAACCCTGACTCGAATCAGATTCAGATAGGAAGACACTTTTTTTTTTTGACAGCTACAAAACTAACTTAAAACATTTTCATACAGTATTCACACATCAAGTCACGTGATCTACAGCTGTCACATTTTATAGATATTATCAATACCTAATAAAATAATAATAACGATAATATAGTAAAGTATTAACAATTTTTAACCCACTTCAGTGGCAGCATGGTCTAACGCGCGACTCTCATGTTAGTCTAGACTGCCGATGACGGTGAGATAAAGGTTCGAATCTTGGTTGGCTGTACTGAGGGTGGTATTTCCAAAATGGTTTTCCACTTTCCCTTCACGCAAATATGGGTACACTTCCTCTAAATATAACCTTTCTAATCCCTAAAACCGTTGGGTTAATTAGTACATAAGCATATAACCCAAACGAGTAGTAAGACTGTGTGCTAAAAAAATAACAATCCATGATAACTTTACACCCCTGTTGTGATTCAAACCCCAGGACCCTTGCTTCAGTAGGTGAACAAAATAAAAGAGTTGTGATTAATAGTTAGTCTGTAATATACTAAACTATGGAATAATTGTTCAAAAATAAATTGGATAAATAAAACTTGTGTCTCTTGGGTGCATGAGGTAGTTCGTGCCTCTACAGCGAGTTTGTTTCAAATAGCTTCAATTTACAGACAGACAATTAAAATTAATTTAATTACAAATTTACCAGCAGGCAGCCGAGGTTACACTGAATAAAGAGAAGATTAATACGCTTCTCAGGCACCTGACGCTAACATTGGTGTATTTGATTCCCCCAGCGCGCTGGCTCGAGGTTAAATGACAGCTTTTTAAATAATGTTACCTTATATCCCCATTACGTCAACCATAAATAACATATTTAATTTCTAGTCGATTATAATATATACAAAAACTGCCCTACAATGTTTACCTCATAATTCTTTCTCTAAAATTTATTTGCTTGTCAAATATTTGTGATCATGGTTTGGAAAATAGAATAATATATTGGTAAAACTGTGAAATTGTTGATGTTCATTTAATAGTTATTATTTGCTTTCCATATTTTATTTCAAGCTATTGATTGTAAAATGTGATGTACCATAATTGTTACTAGTGACCTTACCAATACATATCTGAATAAATGAACAAAATAAGGTTTCATCAGGTTAACATAGAGAAACTTCACCGGATATATTTTATACATCAAGTGTGTGTATATATATATCTTTAACAGGGGTTTGCATTGTTTAGAAATCTTCAAATTTCCTTTGAGTATTGATCAACTTCAACTTCGGCTATGAAAAAAAAGCTGCAGACAAAATCTTTGCAATAAAACACATTTTTATGATAATTTTAGTATGTATCCGAATCTAATATTATTTTCAACATAAAATAATATTCTGAAAATTGAAAAATGACACCTGGGCACGGGAATCGAGCCCGGGACCTTTGGCTTAGTACACCAATGCTCTCTCACTGAGATATCCAGGAGTCGTCCTGTGCCCAGGGTAATTCTTCACTGATATTTTAAGGCAGAGTCTATGATGGACGTCCGGAAATAGTCAGCTTTATTCACGAGCCATCAGATAACGCAGCCATCTTCAACTCGGCAGATGGTGAATTCCTCTCTAAAATTAATAACAGCATCGGCTATTTGATAAAATAATATGTTTTTATTTATGGGTGTAAAAGTTCTCAAATATTTGAGTTCGAGTTTAGTTTTAGTGACTACTCAAACTCGACTGGAAGATATTTACAAAACTTGAAATATTTGTGAAGCCTACTCAGAATTTTCAATCTTTTTATCGAAATATTCTTGTTTAATTAACATCACTCAATTTTAAGATGTAATTTCATAGCAAATAGAGTCCTTTAATCATTTACTTTTGTCTAATTAAAGCAAAAATTTACAATTATATTAAATTTATTTAAAAATACGAATTTTTGTGTTTATAAATGTTTTCACAATTTTTTTTTATATATGTATAATTTAAAAAATATGTTTGCACTTATTTTTGGTTAATGCATGGATCTATTAGAGAAAATAATTCAAGTTGAAATATTTATTGTAAAAATATCACTCAATTATACTAATCAAGCTCGGAAAAAACAAACTAATTTTCATTCAAACTCGACTTGAAATTAAAAATGCCTACTAGCACAGCTCTAGTTTTATATAATATTTGAACTTTGATTTGATTTAGCTTCGAGAATATTTTATTTATTTGATTTGACTTAGCTTCGATAAAGTAGACTTTACACACCTCTCCTGTGTAATATGTGAACTGTTTCATGTTTGTTGTGTAGACACTCTGTGTGCACTTATTAACAGCAATGTTACCAATCCAAAGATTGAAACAATTATTACAGATAATTAATAAACCCTTTAGTACAAATAATCAGATTGTTTACAGTGCATACCTATATGTTTTAACATGGAAATGGGCCCTTCATATTCTCCAATCCTTAAATATATTCAAGAATTAAGGATTTAAAAAAAATATCTATGGATGTTATCATAGTTGTGGTCGACACCTGATCTAAAACATCACTATTTCAATAGACTGGACCGCCATTGACGGGGAGATTTGGTTTCGAATCCTGGTCGCGTGTACCAATCCCCCCGACCCCCTTTTCCTAAATGGTTTTTTACACTTCCTCCATGCGAATTCAGGCACATTTCCTATATATTCTACCTTCTTTGTCCTTACTCCATTAGCGTAATTAAGAGGTAGACCTCAAACGAGTAGTAAGATGGTGTAAGTTTAAATAATAAACGAATTACAACTTTGACTTTCAATTTGGATTGCCACTGCTTTACACGTGAACCAATTTTGGTTCATTTTGTGCCCACCATTCATTTTTTTAAGTAACTTCAACTGAAGGCACGACTAGAGTGTTTTAATCATAATCATCATCATCATCTGTGGCCATGTCAATTCAGTAAAATGTCTCCATCTCCTTCTGTCCTTCCACCATTATTCTCCTCTTCAATTATACACTTTCTGCTATTTGTTCCATCTCTTCCTTGGTCTCCCTTGCGGTCTTCTTCCCTCCCATCTGTTCCTTGGTCTCCCTTGCGGTCTCTTCCCTCCCATCTGTTCCTTGGTCTCCCTTGCGGTCTCTTCGCTCCCATCTGTTCCTTGGTCTCCCTTGCGGTCTCTTCCCTTCATACCAGGGTGTTTAAATCAACATGTAAAGGTGTTCAAATTTGTGGTGGCTACAGTCAAAGAAAATCTGTAAGAGTTGGGAAGTTTTTTTGTATGTCGGGGGGAAATGTTTGGGAATTTAATTAGAAGTAAAGAAAAATCGAGAGATTTAAATACCTACTTGGCATAAAAAAAAAGGACGATTTCCCACCTAAACACTAAAACAAAAGTGAGATAGTTTGTTTCTTTAATGTTAATGAAATGTATTGCCCTCTTATTGTATAATAACATGAGGTGGTTGTATGGTGCTAAATTTTTATACCACGTTTACACCAGAACACAAAAATAACCAAAACATCCAATATTGGATTTTTTTTATGTATAAAAATGCTTATTATTAGTTGTTGCTAACATTTAAAAAATCATCAAATCACCAAGTAAAACTTAGAAAGTCTGAAAAACCTGGTAAAGTCTGTGAATTTTTAAAAATATTTTGTAGCTTCCCTGTACATTTTAGGTGGGAGCGCAAATTTTTTTTTCCTCCCCCTGTCTTCTTGTGGTGCAAAATTAGGTTAGGTGTGAGCAATGGGGAGTGCATTAGGCCTAAGTGTAGTTATAGTCACAAATAATTGTTAGCTCGGGGTTAAACATTTATAAAAATAATATTTTAAACCTTAAGAATGTATGTGTGGAAAATAGCTTGGATGAATGACTTAGCACATGACAAACCAAGATAGCTCACTGGTACATATTTGGCACGTGCAGCCAAAGGTACCAGGTTAAATTCCTATGTTATCTTTCAAAAAAATGAAATTTTTCTCTTCCCTTAACCTTTGATATAATAAACCAATTAAATTTACCACAATAATATCCAAACACGTATTAAAAAAAAATTGTGTTAATTTTGTACTGAACCAAAGATTTGAACAAAATATAATATGATCAAGAAAACAAAATTCTATTTAAAAAATAGTTTAAAGTGTTGAAAATTGTAAATATCTTATATTTGATATTAAAAACACACTACTAATCAACTATGACATTAAATTTTATCTCGTTTTATATTACATAAATATTTTGACCAAAATTTGTCAAAACTACCTTCCTTATCGCCAATCATTAATTAAATTCCCAAGAATCCAATGTTTTTCTTTGTGTGTGTGAAAGTTAGTGATTGAATAAAAAAACACAAATTTAATTCAACTTTTAACAAAAAATAAATAATTTAAATGTGAAATATTAAAGGGGCCGCCTCACGTTCAGTTCTAACGCAAAATTTTAAATATACAATGCATTATTTCAAAATATGGTTCACGCCAAAATAAAGTCTGAAGATTTTCAACAGGATTTTTTTTCCATAAGAACCTTATATTTTGAGTTTGATTAACAGAAGAAAAATTCGTGAAAATGTAACATTAGCTCAATTTCAATGACACTTTAATCATATTTTTTGGAGTACAGTAATTTATTGATAGGCTCACAACAGAAAATCTTTAAGATATTTGAGAAATATAATCGAGCTTTCCTCTTTACCTAAGTTTCGTATTTTTCTTTCTCCTCTTCTTTATTGACATGACAAAGGGTGGTTATAGATGAAGCGCGAAAGTGAGTATAAGCATATATAGAATAGAGAAGTAGTTCTAGAAAACGACACAGACCATTGTATTTTAAGCCTTGTGGCCCGACAGAGATTGATACTTTTTCACTGACCGAAACGATGGCCTTAAAAGATCCCATCACATGACAGGTTAACCGGCAAATGGCGTACAAAATGCTTGACCCTGAAAAAGTCACAAAGTCTTTATTTAGCCACAGTGAAATTGGGATCAGTTAAATAGTATTTTTATTTCTTATTTTTTATTAATGTTATTAACGGTCTTTTTCTTCTCAATACCAATGTTTTCTTGAGTAGAATACAGAAAACCACACAAAGATGCGACGTCTAGTTCAAGCTATATCGCCTACCTAAAGTCTGTTCAGCGTAGGAATTGTTTTCTGAAAGGCCTTTTTCCCTTACCAGAAATCTATTATATAGTAGGATATTGGTAGGAAAAAAGACCTCTCAGAGAGTAATTCCTACCGTGAATGGAGTATAATTTAAGTGTCATCAGGGCGGTGAGACGGGCTCTTAAATAAAATACTCCTGTAAATATCTAGTAAGACCAAGACTTGTGAAAGAAATAATCTGCCTTGTATAGTAATAAGTAATCATTACTTTGATCGCTTTAAATAGTTGTTAAATCTCTGCACAAACTAATGTAATTTCTAAACTTTAGCAATAAAACATTTGGCATTAATTGCCTGGTTAAGTTTAAATAAAAAGACTCCTCCAACTTTTTTTTACTTCTTTGTGAATTTGAATGTATAAATATTGCATCCTAAAATGGAGGAGAAAAAATGTAAAGAGGATTTATCTATATATTTTTTTTGAACAAACACACAAGGTTGTACTGTAGTTATGTAAATCTAACTTCCTGTTAAAGAACAAACAATAAATCACGAGAACAAAACAAAAGAACATGTTGATTTTCTTTAACCATTTATTTTCCTTGATACATTAGCATGCCAAGTAGATTTTTGTAGAATCAAAGGGAGTAAACGTGCTAAAAAAAACATGAGCTTGGATCAATGTTTTATCGGCTTAAAGACGACAAAACACTCATTTTTGAATTTAATATTGTAAACAAACTATTGGATGGTACCCGAATCTGTGGCCGTGAGGTCTAACGCACTACTCTTGTAGTAGATTAGACAGCCAAATGACGGGGAGATAGAGGTTCAAATCTCGGTCGGGAGAATTGAGGCTGTTTTCCCTAAAATTGTTTTCCACTTTTTCTCCACGCAAATTCGGGTACGCTATCTATAAATATAACCTCCCTAACCCATTAGAGTAATTAGTACATAAGCGTATAACCTTAACGGGCAGTATGGCGTGGTGCTTAAAAAAAAGTAACACTAATTTAATATAAATGCTATCAATGTTGTTTGTACTTTCTAGAATGCTCTTCCTACTAAAATTGGACTATATAATTATGTATTAAGAGGAACATAAGGCAGTAAGCCTAGTCACTATAGTTACATATAATTTGGATATTTGATTATTACTAGCAGCTCAAACACAAAACTTTGACAAACCTATTCGTGGGAAACTTTAATAAAAAAGTCCAAACATTAAAATAATGATTTTAAGGGTTCCACTTGGAACGACTTTATTTTAATCCTTGATTTGTGAGAGTACTTATTTCAAACTGGAATAATCAAGGCGAAATGCTCATTTCTACCTGTACGTGACGTCACAGAGCTTTAATCGCAGTATCTTCAACTAAAATACTGTCCCCTGTATATCCTTGACTAGGCCTCATGCAGCACACCCCTGCAAGCTGGGCAACTGAATAGCAAGGCGGTTGACACGTTTTTACCTCACACAGACAGAACTGAATGTTTTGCTAATTTAAATCGATTTTGTTTAGTAAAAGTGAGTGACGGACAGTTTAAGATATATTTTAATGGCTTGGATAATTGTAATATATATTAAATTATATGTATAAACATATTGAATACACACTTTGAAATAAATGTCACACATTGAAATAGTAAGTTTTTAACTTTTCAGGGAAAGTATTATAGCCGTAAACATTTTATGCCTCGAAATTATGATGGAACTTTACGTTTGATGTGTGTCCAAACTAAAAAAAATAAGGGGGAGGGGGCTTACAATTTTTTTTGTCCCCCTGACTGGCTGTCTGTATTTTTAACTAGTAACAACAAACACAAAATTTTCATTATAGTGAGGCCCCGTTTTAACTTGCCCACTGGGCATTTTGTGTCCGTCTGTTTCACGATAAGTGCTGAACGCGTGGACCGATTTTAACGAAATTTTCCAGGGACATTCTGTGGACCTAACCCGAACGACGTATGAATATAGTTTGTCAATCTCATTATCGGTTTCGATATGGCGTCTCATCAAAAGGTTTTTCGTTTAACATTTGATATGAATTTGAAGTTCTACGCAATCGATCGAATACCTAGGACGTATTTTTTGGTGTGTGTAAATTTGGGCATATATTGTGAGACTGACATCTTCAACCACGTGACCAATGGCTATCTTATATTATTGAATATAGTTTTAATTTGTTTTCTGTCTAACTTATTACCAGAGTAAAATATCAGCTCCAACCAAATCCAAAGAGAAATATTTAAGACTCTAGTAAGAACATGACATAATTCGACTTTTATGACCCCCTGAACTAAAAAAAAAGAAGTGTATTTTGCAATATCTGTCTGTCTGTCTGTCTGTTTGTCTGTCCATCTGTTACTGGGTACTAGATCCAAAACAATTTTACCGGTCAGGCTAAAACTTGCCATCTATGGTACTCCAAAGGACTATTTAAAAAAAATTATCAATCTAATCCTTCAGGGGTGCCAGAACGTTTTTTATTCAGTGACTGATGAAAGGGGGAGGGCAAAATTACGTTATGGCTAGGTTNTTAATAGTTTGTCAAATACTATAGATGGTTATGAAACTATATTATTACTATTACTATTAGCACCGCGTCTTACTACCCGTTCGGGTTATACGCACTTACGCTAATGTGTAATGGTAGGGTGATTGTGAGATGAAATGGAGGACCTACAGTTTAACGTGGGATCCGAACCACGGTGGAGACCTGGCATTCCTCACATTCACAAGTTGTGATTAATACATGTCTTGTCAGAGGTGAAGGAAGGGTTTGGCAATCAGATAAATCTGTGCCGGGACCGAGGATTGAGCCCCGGACCCCCAGAACAGAAGTCTGACATCTTACCCCCTAGACCACCAGGTCACATGAAACGATATTAATATAGGATAGCACATTTAAATTTGTAGATTTGAGTATCATTGAACACACAAAACGAATGATTCAGTGTAGTGAATACAGATATAATAGTCGGACCACTTTTACAAACACTTTACATCCGAAAAACTTGAGTGCTAATAAATTCGTTCATAATTTTCAAAATCTCAACATTATAAACTTATTGTGGGTAAGTGGTAATAGCACACATATTATGATTTAAACGTTTTTGTGCCGTGGGTGTTCGGAGCTATGTTTTTACTTTGAGCATAGCTGAGAATGATCTTTAAGCTGTTGCAGATATAGCTGAAAATAGTTTCTTCATTTCAGGGTACATTTATTTGAATTTATTTTTACAAAGTCTTCGACTTCTTTTTTGAGTTTAAATTAACTGTTCGATCAATTCCTTTTCTCTTTTAAGTTTTGCCTCATCAAATTCCAAATTCAAATATAGTTTTTAAGATGTGTTCATCCCATGAGTCTGGATCTATCGGCAAACTCTTTACCAACTGAAGACTTAAAAAAAAAAAAACCTGGTTGCTCGACACCTAAATTCTATTTCATTCGTAATGTTGTCTAGAAACTCTTTAATACATTTTCCTATAGTAGGCTTTAGCTGACTCAAAAACGTGACTAAAAGCAGGACTTTGGTTTTAACGTTTTTGGAGGTCTTATCTTTATTGTTCAATGTAACTGGTCAAGATAATTAAAATAAATTTGTAAAACAATTTTTCTAAGACCCTTGTCCCCCTTCTGCTACCCTGTAAGAAAACATGGTGGGAGGGGGGTTGGAGGGAAGGAATGTGTCTATGACCCCCCTCCCCAATCCAGTTCCGAAGCTTACGTAACCCTTTAAATAAACGGTAGTAACTAAGGGTGAAAAGGTGGTTTTCTTAACATTAAAATTCGTTTTTAGAAACTTTTTAACATTATAAATAAAATAGTGCATCTCATTTTTGCATAAAAATTAATTTAAGGGGCACCTTACATACACAAAAACTTCAAATTTTGTTCATATCTTTGTAACTATTTGAGATACGAAATAATTTATCATTGCATAATTCTAGGACTCAACTTTCTATTCAAAATAATATTTTATAAAATTAAAATTTCCTGAGCTATAAGCAAATATATATTTAAAAAAATACATCTTTGGGAGTTGAAAATGCACAGAACAAATAAATGTTTCTGTAACAGTGTATGTTATTTTATGTATGCTATTTGGTAAAATGCGATGCTCTTTTTGTTCCGCCATTATGTTTTATTACCCATGTATATTAACTTATAGCTTTTCACTTATCTTCTTAGCTATTATTATAAAAAGATTATTTTTATTTTTTTATTTTTAGCACTGCGTCTTACTAACCGTTCGGGTTATACGCTTATGTATTAATTACGCTAGTGGTTTTATGGATTAGTAAGGTTATATTCAAAGGAAATGTACCCGCATTTGCGTGTATAAAGAGTGGGAAAAACATGTTGGAAAAAAATTACCCTCAGTACACCCGACCGAGATTCGAACCTTGATCTCCCCGTCATCGTCAGTTTCGTCTACTCAGGGAGTAGAGCGTTTGACCACGCAGCCACCGAAGCGGATAGTTATAAAAAGAAAGAGCTAGAAGGTCAGGGCGGTGAACCGTACCTTTTATTCACCAAATATCCCTAGTCATGAGACTGTAATGAGTCATACCATAAACAAACACCGAAATAACTTTTCCCCGATAAATAATGTAAGCGGACCTCAATGCGGACCTCCTGTCACAAGCAGGTCAAAGAAAAGTCTTTAAAAAAAAATTCATGGTTAAACCCGCCAAAAAAAAAAAAGAAGAAAGGAAGAGACGGATAACCGCAGATTTCATTAACGCTCTCTTTCCCCATATAGGGAGTGAAAAAAAAAACCTTCAAAAACCTTCCACCCCTCCCAAAATTTTTCGTGTCCGTAATGGTTATTACGTTTTTTTTCCATATCGTGAATGTCATCGGTACTTTTATTATTATTATTATTATTATTTAATCTAGTGGAATGTTTATTAGTCATCATGGTCGTGTCGGCTGTGAGTCCATCACAAGAGTTTCTTTACAATGGCGCTTATAAATTTATCTCCTTGTCGACATCTTCTCGAGACGAGACATTATTTCTATCTCTCTCTTTATCTATCGCCGACCGAACAATACAATTACTGTTTTATACCAGTTATTAACTTTGGGAGGGGCATTCGAAAGGGACGAGAACGCCTCAACTCCTTTGAAACTTTGAAAAAAAAACAACTGCTCTCTCGAAATCACACGAGAACAATGACTCAGTGGAAGGATTACATCACTCACATTAGCGTGGAGAGAGAAGGGGAAACCAACCGAGAGAAATCAAATACGGTAAGGTTACAATCCGACTTTATACACACAACAATATCAACACATATAGAATATTTAATTACTTTTAAATTAATTCAAATTAGTTGAAAAACTACACCTAGGTCACAAACAAGTAAGAAACAGACTCTCAACCTTACGGGGGTTTCGCTGCGCTCCTTTTACCAGCTTGAGTACTTCAACACTGGGCTGCGCTAGTGTCACTGCTGTGTAATGATAGGACTAACAGCAGCGATCCTAGTGGTGAAGGACTCAAGCTACCAAAAGTAGCACAACCATTTTAACCGGGAGGCTGACTGTCTGCGTATATTATTTGTCTGTGACCTAGACACGGGAATCTAAACCGGGAACTTTGGTTTAGCGCACCAATTCTCTCACCACTGAGATATCCAGGATTCGTTCCGTAGTTCAGGGGTAATTATTCGCTCATATTTTAAGGCCAAGTCTGTGATGGATGTGTGGAAATCGTCAGCTATACCCTGATTTTGGTAGAAAGAATAGTTCAAGAAATGTTAACATATTTATTTGTGGCCAACGCTGCTAAGCTTTTACTATAATATTTGTTTAATTCTATAGGTATCTATAATAATAAACGGAAGTGTTTGTCTGTTTGTGTGTTTGTTTGTGTGCGATGCCCAGCCAAATCTACGGCACGCAGAAATCTGAAATTTTTAACATAGGTGGACGAAAGGGGGTCCAAATGCACCTCGAAACCAGATTTTTAAATTTTTAATTAGCTTTTTAATTAGGCTTTTTTTACAAATTTTTGAAGAAAATATTTTTTATCTGGTTTATAATTACGTTTCAGAGATAACGTTTCAAAATGAAATCAGTCCCCCTACTCACTATCACCATCATACTCACTATCACCATCATCTCATCTCACTGGGACATGGAAAGGATGTACTATCAGTACTGGCTAATCTCTCCACTACTGGGCTACGAGGGATGTAGCCCAGACGTGCAATATTATTACTAGTCTCTTTACGTTGATTGAACGTTACGTTACGTGAATTGATCGTGATCCGCGATAATAGGACTAAGGCTATAAAAGACCATTCGAGTGACGACATTTCTTCGATGCAAAGAGATTGTCATTTCGTGAGTCATTCGAATGAGCCTTAAATTAGTACAAAAATATCACGGTTAACTTAAACGAGCAGTAAGACTCGCAGCACTAAAAAAAAATAAAAAAAATAAAAATCCGCCACAGATTTAGTAGGTTTAATTTTAAATAACCGCCCCAGCATTCTATTTTTAAAAAATGTGATAAATCACATAAATAAATACACCCACACACGTTTGGCTAAACCTAAGGTTACTTTTATATTATTACTTTGTACAATTAAAATACCCAAATCAGTGGTCATGTGGTATGAGGCGTCAAGCTCGTGACAGACTAGATTCCCAGTGTTGAAGGGGTTGAGGTTTGAATTTCGGCTGAGAACACTAAGAGTTGATTTTTTCCCCCCGCTTATGATTCAACCCTGTTATTTTTACCATCCCCTCTCCAAATTAATGCCGGTACATTTAATATATTTTTATCGTCTCAACCTTTACCACCTTGGATTAAGTTTAAAAAAAAACCTAGGTGTTGAAACCTTTTCTTTCACTAGGTCTTACTACCCGTCCGGGTTAATAGGAGTAGGGTATGAGGAATGTAGAATTTAAATTAAATGTACCCGCACTTGCTTTAAAGTAGAGTGAAGAGAGTATTTAGTAAATACCACCCTTAGTAGCCTACACACTTTCAGGGATTCTAAACCTCAATCTTCCTGTCATCGGGGGAAAATAACAGACTTGATAACCATGGCGTTTGGTCCACGAGCCAATAAATGTGGATTGGAGGGATTAATGTAATATATATATATATATATCCACATAATGAATTGAAAAAAAGGGACCTGCTTCGGTGGCTGCATGGTGTAAGGTGCCCCTCTCACAAGAGAGTAAACATCCGATGAAAATAAGATTGGGGTTAGAATCCTGATCGAGTGTATTGAGGGTGATTTATTACTCAATGGTTTTTTCCTTCTCTCTCCACTCAAATACGTGTACACATCCTTTAAATTTAACCTTCCCTAATCCCTAACTCATTAGTGTAGTTGGTACCATATGCTTATAACCTGAACAGGTAGTAAGATACGGTGATTAAAAAAAAAGTAATTAAAATAAATTGTGAAAGAACGCCGAGGTCTCGTCACTTGAGGTTGTTTATGCTAACGTATCGTAGGTGTAGTGAAAGAGGCCTCATCCAGTCCACGGGGTTCAGTCGGCTAACAACGTATTGCCCGGAGGCTGACTCCGGTGTCCCGGAATGTTCCCACGCTTCCACCAAAAAAAATAAAGAGGGGGTATGAAGTGGGGGAGGTAATATTAAAATAGTGAGGGGGGCGTGACCCCCCTCCTTCAACCATCCCTTCTTTTTTTTTTCTCTCTTCCGTTCTCATTGGACAGTAACAATCAAAAGTAGGCGTCTACATTTTCTTAGGAGAAAAAAAAGGCGTGGAGGGGGGGGGAGCTGGTAAGTACGAGTAAGAATAAGTGAAGGAGGGTAGAAGGGGTAAAATAAGATAAGTACTTCACTTGAACTAAAAAACAAAATAAATAAAACGAAGATAGTCAACTCACAATCACGATTGTCGTCTTTTCAACAAAAGTCACGACATAAACTTTTGTTCCAATATTTTTTTTATTTTTATTCTCTCTTTCTCTTTGATATATTTTTTTTATATTATTTTGCTTTACAAATGGCGTCTTTTGAACACAGCATCCTTTGAGTCCATCGATCTTTCTTGCGACCAAACCCTTTTATTTCTTTATTATGTTCATGTGTTTGAATTTGAACACGGTAATAAATTTCAAAGAAAAATAATCATAATAATAGTGCGACTAACTATTCTGAGTCAAGTTTTAGAATGTACACATATTTGTCAAAAGAGCTTTTGTCTATTTAACAAAACATATATATATATATATATATACATATATGGATGCGTTTTATTGTTTTGTTTAGTGAACAGAGTCACGTATTTTAAAATGAAAATATCTTGTAGGGTTTTTTTTACTGATACATTCAAATATTTTTTGGCTACTGATTTTTTTTTTTACAAAAATGACACATCCATTATTTGATTAATACTCACTGCTAAGTGAATAAACGTACATGTAATCATAGTTTAGCAATTAATTAACGTGCACTTATAAACAAAAATATTATCATAGCATGGCTTACAAGCTATAACTTCCCCTCCCATTTATTTGAGGTATTTAACGCGCACTTGCTGAATCAACAGATTTATATCAGCACACGACAATTTCTATGAGTGAGAGAGAAAGGTCCTATCAATTTTGCCGGGAAAGGTATTTTCACATAATTTCCAGGTTTTTTAACATGCCACAATTGACATGGGACAGACGGCTCTACTTCCTCTCCGAAGGAAGTTGTGCTGCGGGTTTTTTTTATCACTCAAGACAAATCCGTCGACCACATCTGGGTTTGAGCTCACGCATATCGGGTTTTGAGGCGAGCACTTTACCCCAAGACCCCCCGATGTCGACAAACTAACTTAATTTAGGTAATTACACGCAATACTACACACTCAGCCTTAGCATCACGAATTATACTATTGGTGTAGAGTTCAAAATTCATTTGAAAGAACTTTTAGATATTTTTTGTTTTTTCTATTAACATTAATAACAGTTTAATATATCATTACTGTTATTTTATAGATAAAGATATGATTTATAACAAAATAAACAGCTGAAGATCATATTAATTGACATATGAATAGGCGAAAGTATATCTAATAGCTTTTTTAGCTGTCCTATGACAATGAAACCTTCCTGTTTCAGTGGCCGCAGAGATATAAGGCGTCACTAACGCAGTAGACTGAAATGGGGATGAAGAGGTAGATCGTGGTTCAAATCCCGGTAGGGTGTACTGAGGGTGGTTTCTTTTTTACTTAAATGGTTACCCACTCACGCAAATGTTGGTACATTTCCTCTAGACTAAGCCTTCCTCATCTTTAGTCAATTAAAGTAATTATTACATATGCGTGTAATCCGAACAGTCAGTAAGACGCGATGATTTAAAAAAAACAATCAATTTTTTTGATCTGCCGGTTGTCATGTGGAGTTCTTAAAAGGTCCAACACATTAACTCAGTCGGTAGCGTGTCTTTCTATTGGGTTAAGAGTCCCAGGCTCAATTCCCGGCATGGCAGAAAAATATATCATTGGTAAATTGTAGGTTCATCCTTTCACAGTGATGAATTAACTGTCGGGGGACTGGATGTTGTGTCTGTACTGGTCTTAAGTTAGATTATAAGTCGTGTGCTGATATAATCAGTCGGTTCAAAAAGTGCACGTTAAAACTTCGCAAATAAAAAAATATATAGTTCTTAAAGTGACGTCATATCTCGACCAGCTAGCGCCGCGTGTTTATAAATGAGAGGCGGTCGTTATAGGGTTGCAACCCTAACCCTCCCCTACAGACACGCAACCCCTATAATCAAAGTGGATTTATAGAGGGTCTGGCCACTTCTCTATGGCACCACGTTCGATAAAAATGAGGAAGATGTTGAGTATTTCTCTCGTAAGTTTCATTGAGAGAAAAACTGTACCTATTTCTCAGAAGAACAATGATTGTGGGGCCGGTCGATTCTTTTGTAACTTCCGGCTGATCTCTGAGGACTAGGAACGGCAATGATAAACTCAAGGGCGTCAGCCCACAACTGAGTCACACCAAACCGAGCGGCCGTCCATCCGTTTGCGAAGAGAGCGCCAACTTCTGCAGATATAGTGTGTCATATGGTCAGCACAATGAATTATTCGGCCATTAATCTCAGTTTTCTAGGCCGAAGCCGCTACTTTTTCATTTACGTAGCCTCATAAGGCTGAGTTGACTTTGCCCCAGAACCACTGTTCCACAGAAAAATACAAAAGTGCAGGGGATCGAACCTGGGACGTATGAATCTGTATTAAGTAACTCTGACCACTAGAATTGATCGCTCATATGTAGCTGACAATTTCCGCACGTCCATCACGGATTCTACCTTAAAATATTAGTGAAGAATGACGCTTGACACTGAAAGACTCTTGGATAGTTCTGTGGCAAGAGCATTGACGTACTAAATTGTGATATCCCGGGTTCGATTCCTATACTGGTGACATTTAAAAAATTTAAATAATATGATATTTAGATGCGGCCATAAAACCTAACAACTAATTATAATTGACTGGCTGTTTAATCCATATCAAGACAATTTTAGTCAAACATTTCATAAAACATTAATAATAATGAGGACATAAAACAAGGGCATATGCATAATTTCAATTCAAAGCATTTACAGGATGTCAAAAAAAAAAATATATATATATACGGATTTACTTTTACTATAGAAATTAAAGACCAAAATTAAAACACATTTAACAAGTTCGCAGCTTTTCGGTTTATTTCAAGATAAATTGAGACCGTTACCAAACCTTAATACTCATTAGTACGCTCTTAAATAATTGAAAAAATATATTTATATTTATCAATTTAAAAACATAAAAGGTATTAAAAGTGGCAACCTCATTGTGAACGGCGTTAGTTGTAGATTTACTGCCCGACCATAGTTTAGGCATATATTTAAATTTTATGCAACAAGATATTTGTCATAACATAAATTTCAATAATTTAATGTGAGGGGGAAAGGAACACGGGTTTAAGGTCCGTATTTATTTTAAATTTTTATGATTAGTAATAATAATTAGGTCGAATAAACAATCCTTGATTTATTAAAATCAGAAAATAAATTAATTAATTACCATCCTGTATTTATCACTAGTAGTAGATACATGGACTAGATGTCAGGTTAATCTAGTTTGGGTATGAGGATGACGGAAAAGGTCAAAGTTCGAATCCTGACCGAGTGGTTTTTTAAACAAATTGTTTCCCGGTCTCAGCTATACGCGAGTGCGGTAACATTTCCTCTCAAAATCCTACCTTGATCGTCCACTACCCTGTTAGAGTGGTTAAAATCAAACGGGGGTTCCCGCGGTATCTGGCGGCACCCGGTCGACCCCTTTGACTCTATTAGAGGCCACCGGTTCATTCCTCCTCTATGTGAGAAGAGTTATTCGGAAAGTGTAGGAGGAAAAAGAGGTAGAATGAGGAGGAAAAATAACGCGAGACAAGATATGACAGGTCGAACACAATGACGGCTTGGTTGTTGGATGACTGAGGATGTGAGAGAAAGGAGGGCATGGGGGTGACGAGGGAGGTAATTGGTGGGTGTGGAGGGGGCGATAATCCCCCTACCCCCCTCAAACACACACTTGTGGGACATTAAACATTGTCGTGTCACACCCAAATGTCGTCTTTTGCCCCGTCTACACCCATCACGAAGAGAACATTCTTGGATAGCGGCTACGTTAAACATCTCCTGTACACACCCGTTTTATTCAACGCCCTTCTTCCTAGTCGTCATCATCATCATCATCATCATCATCATCATCATCATCATTACTACTAGTATGCATCGTGTCTTATCACCCGTCCGGACTATCTATTAGAGATCGACATCGGATTAAAAAAAACAACCAAAACCATTGATGTTACAGAACAAAAAAAAATCGATATTTTATAATAAAAACATCGGTGATTTTTTAAATCCATGAAATAAATATCCCACTTCGGTGGTCGTATGGTCTAAGGCGTCACTATCGCGATTGATTGCCATTACCGATAATAGAGAGAGCGGGACTCGAATCCCAGGTTGGGTTTATTGAGGGTGTTTTTTTTATCCACCTTATGGTTTTTTTTCACTCTATCTCTCTTTACGCACATGGGGGTACATTTCATATAAATTATACCTTAGCCATCCCTGATGTATTAGTGTAATTAGTACTGTACTTATACTTATATAACATAAAAGGATAGTAATATGCGGTGATAAGAAAGACAAAAACTTTAGCTGAAATCCTATTTTAATAAATTCGTCTAAAATATCAAAATTCAAAATAGTTTAAATTAAATAGAATTAATAAATATTATTAATAAAATAAAGCTATTACAATAACGAAACAAATTAACTAATAGTTTTCAGTTGAATAACAGTCACCATCTGTTGTAAACTGATTTTGTATGTAAATAACGAAGGATACAAGGGAAAAAGGAGGAAATTCACACCACAGACATTTTACAGAACAACATTTATACCACAAACCCCATAAGGACCTCAATACATGCTTTTTTAATTATTTAAATGTGACATATACCTCTTTTAACCATAATCCAAAGTATATTATAAAGGTCTGATGATTGTCTAACAGATGGAAGCACTAACTAAATTTGAGTTAAAATTGGACTCTCCACCGTTTTTCCCCTGGACCCTTTATATATATATATAAGTTCCTTGCACATCAGTAAACCTATAAACCATCAAGTTTTCAAATACTCAACCAACAAACACCGATGGCGTGATCATTAAAACTTCGCCATCAATGTTTTAAAAATATAGTTTTTTTTATGTCCCTGATATTTATTTACCGGGGGTGGGGGCTTTCAGGGATGAGGAAGTTGTAGAAATTTGAGGATGTTTAACTGAACAGCTTTAGCTAAGGCATTAAGGTGATAATGTAGGGGGCGTGAGTTAAAGGCAATGTTTTTACAGTTTTTATAACAAAACATTGTTTTGGCTAAAATAAATAAGACACTGCTCCTGTAGAAACATATTATAGTTTAATTTTCCTCACATGTTGATATCAACAGTTGTTGAATATCTGTCATGTGCATAGCGGCATTAGATGATAAAGCTTTTTAAATAAAGATAAAAAGTTGTCATTAAATTCCAGTACACCTTTTACAGATATTCAACAACTGTTGATATCACCACGTGTAGAAAACTAAACTCTATTTTATTACTGAAGAAAGATTTGATCTATTTTGACCAAAATAGTGTTTTGATATAAATAATGGAAAAATAGTGCTCTTAACTGGCGTTTCCTACATCCTCACCTTAAGGGTACTTACAACAGGGGAGGGCAGTGAGAATCTTTGCAGTAGTTTAGAAATACCGGATTATTTATTTAGTAGTTTTATATTATTAAATATTGTTTTAAACAAAATTCAGGCGAAAGTTCTGATCATTTAAAAGTTTAAGCGTAGACCTCTATAACCCGAATGAATATTAAGACGCAGTGTTAACAAAAAAAGTTTAAAAGTTAAAATTTAAATTTAGAAGTGTTTTTAAAAATGTGTAATAACTTATGTAAGATTCTATTAATAACAATCCCACGTTATCTTAAAATGTTCTGTTGTGACCCTAACAGAACATGACTTTATTTGATATAGAAAGGGCAGATATAGCTTTCTAACTGTTTGCTTTAATCTCAGAAGTACAAATTTTCACGTAAAGCTTCCTTTTTTAAAACTTTAAACTCCAAATTCAAACTTTTTAACTGGTCAGAAATCTGCTGATAATTTTTCGTGTACATTTTTGTTGAAAACGATATTAAAAAATATCACAACAACCACTTGAATAATGCGGGATTTACAAGCTTTGGTGACGCGTCTCACGTGATCTACCGTGCAGCACCCCTTAATAAACCTTAGGTTGACTATTTTAGTAACACATCAGCCCTACATGGTCACGTGGTCTAACGCGCTACTCTCTGAGTAGACTAGACTAAAGACGAAGGGGAGATTGAGGTTCGAATCTCGGTCGGGTGCACAGAGGGTGGTTCTCCCAATAAGGTGGTGACCTGGTGGTCTAGGGGTAAGATGTCGGACTTCTGTGCTGAGGGTCCGGGATTCAATCCTCGGTCCCGGCACAGATTTATCTGATTGCCTAACCCTTCCTTCACCTCTGACAAGACGTTTATTAATCACAACTTGTGAATGTGAGGAATGCCAGGCCTCCACCGTGGTTCGGATCCCACGTTAAACTGTAGGTCCTCCATTTAATTTCACAATCACCCTACCATTACACATTAGCGTATGTGCGTATAACCCAAACGGGTAGTAAGACGCGGTAATAATAATAATAATAATAATAATAATAATAATAATAACAACAATCCAATAAGATTTTCCACTCTCCCTCAATGCAAAGATGGGAACACTTCCTCTAAATATAACCATCCTAATCCCTAAAACCATTAGCGTAATTATTGCATAAGCGCATAACCTAAACGGGAAGTAAGACGCGCTGATAAAAAAAAAGCATCAGTGATTTGTACTAGCAAGTACACAGACAATCATATACTTGGGTGCCAACTCCTTCCCACCCTTCGATCCCCCCTTTTACAATCCCTCCCCCACTCCCCCCCTCTGCACCCATGACGGACATGTGAAATATTCGTGATCGGTACAGTCGTCAAACAGCCCACCCCGGTTGAACTGTTCAGGGTTCGTGACCACCGGTTCATCGAGTCTATTCCTCCCCCTTCGCCCTTCTCTGTGAACTCCTTGATTCCAATCACAGAGGTCTTGTAATGACCGATTTAAATGGCAAACAATACCCCAACCCCCTTTTTATTTTTACTGCACCGACATATGGGCAGAGAGGCACCGCTGGCGTCGTTTGCCGGCCGAGAGAGAAAGATAATAGACTCACAGAGGGACGGCTTCGAGAGCAAGTGCCAAAGATCTATTATTATTATTATTATTATTATTATTATTTTACGGTCGATTGGACGTCGAGGTTTTGGAATGGACATGTCGTTCCCACGGTATAGAGCGGACCAGGTGACTCGGTTAGGTCGGGAGATATGTGCGGTGGTGACCGGTAAAGGTTCAGGTGAACGGTTAACTAACACCCCTGACTCTTTAAGACTGGATATTATATTCTATGGGTAGCGCATAGCCTTCCTACATACCTAATCACGCCGTCCCCTTACGGGGTAGGCAAGAAACTGTGAATATAGCTCAAAATAAATGGTACGAAACTCCGCACGGACTTTCTCACTCTATTATTTTTTTAAAATTGGAGATATTTATTAAAAACTTGTAATATAATATACACTAGTGAACACAAGAAAAAAAATTGCACTATACATATGTAAAACTTTTTTGACTCACGGTTTTAAATTTTATAATTTTATTTTTAAAGAATTAACGTCTTCATTTTTATATTTGTACCAATACAAATTATCGATATTTGATCCCCAAGGGTCAACACTTCGTATGAAAATGTCGATTTCCGGTTTAAAATTTTCGATATTTCATTAGGGGTTGCACATCTTATGGTTATTGTATTGCTATTAAATTCATCATTTCTAAATTTTGACCAATAAAACAGGTAAATATTGACTATTGAATCTAAAATGATAGAGGTAGATCATTGTTGTACAAACATTTCCCCTAAGAGGTTGAAATAAAGAGAACATACAATTTTTGAGAGACTTATTTATTTCTTACTCTATGGCATTAGAGAAATTATTGCGTTAAAACTTAAGTAGTATCTCTTTACAAATAAAGCTCACAGAACTGTATTAATATATTTGACAATATCTCAGAAACTTTTGGTTTTATAAAAATATATTGCATGTAAAAGTGTTTTATTTTTAATAGTAATACAATTTTGCAATAATAAGTTATTTAGTATCTCAAATAGTTGCGGAGATACGGATTTCCACCTCTGTAAAGTACCCTAAAAGTCATTTTCATGGGAAAATGAAAATAGCTTGTTTATTTATAATCTTAATCAACGCCTAGATACGAATTTTAATCAAAATCTTTAGAGCCGATTTTGAGAAAATCGATTTTTTTTCTCTTTTAGCTTTTTACTAAACTACTCTTAATCTTAGGGTTTTACAGACACATAGACAGACGGCATTGCAAAAACACTTTTTAGGGTTCGAGAGGTAATGAGACGTCAACATCCATCAACATTTCGGGTTAGATTTTTTTTTTACGGTCGCAATACTGAACCTTTAGTATTCGAAAAGTTAAAAAATATATATATATAGGCCTATATATATTTGCATATAACTTGAAAGGTATTTGTTTTATAAAAATATGTTTCAAATAAAAGATTTGTATTATAAATAGATATACATATTTGTAACGATAAGTAATTTCATATCTCAAATAGTTTCGGAGATATGATAAAAAATGAGAATCAACGCATCAGACAGATTTAGACATCCAAGTCCAAAACCCCTTGAGGCAACCCTATGAAAACCCTAGATACCAAGTTTCAGCCCGATCGGTAAAATAGTTTAGGCTCTAGTCTGATGTACAGACAGACAGTCAAATGGAAATTCGAAAACAACTTTTTTGGATTCGGGGG
>CABFWB010000435.1:40317-51149 GCA_902151455.1 Timema bartmani | reverse complement strand
AAAAAAAAAAAAAACCCCACCATACTGTGACAAGGAGAGGTGGGGGATATATATGAAAACAATGGGAATAAACACCCACCCACCTAACTGCCCCCCACCCCATAAGATTTATTTTCACAAGTACATTCACTGTAAAAAGAAGGAAGGATAAATTAAGTTGTGTTTACCTCTAGGAAATTATACAGTCTAATTTTTCATAGAAAGAGCCTTTTTTAGAAAATACAAAACTATTTTTTTTTTTGCAGCCAAAATCGATAACATAAACTACCATTTTAGTGTTATCTTTATTTTGTTTTGTTTTTTTTCATGTTTCTTAGCACCGCGTTTTACTAACCTTCCGGGTTGTACAGCTATGTACTGATTACACTAATGTTTTAATAATTAGGAAGGTTTAATTGATAGGAAGTGCACCCGACCAAGATCAAACCCTGATCTCCCCGTCCTCGGTAGTCAAGAGAGTAGCGCGCTAAGACCATGTGGCCACCGAATCATGATGATTATAATTCTTGACGTATGAATACGTAAAAGTAGATCTAGTAGCATTTTCTAGCGGTCTTGCTGTTAAAATTGGACTGTAACATTCATAAGCCTGACACGTTTGGTAAGGTAACAATTTGTCTGGCCGTTTGGTAAGGTAACTAATTTGTCTGGCCGTTTGGTAAGGTAACAATTTGTCTGGCCGTTTGATTAGGTAACAATTTGTCTGGCCGTTTGATTAGGATTTCTACTAATGCTTTGCTTGGAAATAAAAAAATAAAAAAATAAACTAGAAACTTACTTCTAAGAAGAAGGTGGGGCTGATCCTTTTAGTTAGAAATAATTATGGTGAATATTTAAACACTTGTATAATCGCGTTTATCTTAACGAGCGTCGTGTGTTTTTCGAAAAGATAATTAGTTACCGTTGATTGGTTCGTTTATTACGACTCTGTTTGGGTTGCACATGGCATCATGGCATGTACTGGGTTTTATTACATATTTTATTATATTTTCTAACTAATTAATAACATAGCTATTATAAACTAGCAATCCCTCACGGCGCTGCCCGTGACCCACTGTGTGGTATAAGAATTATATAAGCCCCCCCACCCCCCTTCACCCCATGGTGCACGATTTGATTTTGAAACGTTATCTCTAAAACGTAATTATAAACTAGATTAAAAATATTCTCTTTAAAAAAATTGTTAAAAATAACCTAATTAAAAAGCTAATTAAAAATTTAAAAATCCGGCTTCGAGGTGCATTCGGATCCCCCTTCCGTCCACCTATGTTAAAAATTTCAGATCTCTGCGTGCCGTGGATTTGGCTGGGCATCGCACACAAACAAACAAACAAACACTTCCTTTTATTATTATATAAGATAGAAGAAGGTACTAAAAACAATTAATAAGTAAGGACATAAAATGAATTTACAATTAAAATAGAATCATAATTCACACTTTTACATGATTGCCACTGGGCTAAGAGGTAGTGACTACCTCTTGAAGATTGTCGTTAGTTAAATCTGTCAAACAGTTTCTGTTACAGACCCGGGTACAGATATGGAGACATATTGAATTAAAGATTCATCATAATCTCAAGGTTGAACGTTATCACGTTCACAATATTATTTTATCCTTGTGAGAAAGTAATACTATAAATCATTAGTAACTTTAAAGTTCATTGCTGCACTCACAAAGATACGCCCCCTATTCCTATCTTGAGCTAGTTCTATCCAGTCCCCTTTATTACATCCTATCCCTATCTTGAGCTAGTTCTATCCAGTCCACCTCACTACACCCTATCCATCCCATTGGGTTGGCCAGTCGATACCTTGAACGCGGTTCTAATTTCTTCCATTCGCATGTGAGAAATTAATCCTAATATTAATAATAATGATGAAGTAAAATGTTATCAATGTTGACACCAAAATAAATATGTTTGGATTTTCTTAAACATCTTTCCTAATGTCATGGTTAATTAGTCCATAATACAAATCCTTATATCACTGATCTGTCGGAATCAACTTTTACACTCCGGCCCTTCTGCGGTAGTGGAAATTATTTTTCAAAAGAATATTCCTTTCAACACAAGAATTATTAACAGCTTAATCCCAAGGTTGCGGGATAAGGATGTTGTTTAAAGGAGGTGTACCAAGAATTACCGTAAAGATAGGATAGGAAAACCACGGTGATAAACTAAGAAATAAATACCGATACCTATGTATCCAGCTGATACTCTAGACTCAACCTACCATTCACTAAGAATGTAGTCTCTTCCAAAATATAAACTATTATCTAGTTTAAAAAATATTTTTTTTATGAATTTAATATGTATACAAAAACTTACACTAAAAATTTGCCTGAGATGAGTTAAGAATGCATGAAACACTTTTTAAATTTTAGTTAAGATTTAAAAACATATAAATACATTTATTTTTAATAAATACATACAGTATATATATATTTATAAATAAGTATATTGAAGAGTTCTAAGTATGACGTATATGATGAAGGCCCCACTGTTGGTCTTCAATTGAAGAACTCGTAAAGACGACTTATAATTTTGATAACTGTCCCTGGATAGCTCAGCTTCTCTTATCGACGAGATTATAATATAAGGAAATTCCCACTTATACAATAAATATACCTTGATGACTTTTATATTGATTTATTGTTGGGACATATTCTTTTATATGTTATTACTGTAATCATTAACAATTTCAGCTTATACAACCGACCCGTTTCTACGCTGGTCACCGTACATACTATATCATTATTAAAATATGCGACGACGAGCAACACACGTCTTGTCTCCTCGATGGTCACTGCACGTCTTGTCTCCTCGCTGGTCACTGCATGTCTTGTCTCCTCGCTGGTCACTGCACGTCTTGTCTCCTCGCTGGTCACTGCACGTCTTGTCTCCTCAATGGTCACTGCACGTATTGTCTCCTCGCTGGTCACTGCACGTCTTGTCTCCTCGCTGGTCACTGCACGTCTTGTCTCCTCGCTGGTCACTGCACGTCTTGTCTCCTCGATGGTCACTGCACGTCTTGTCTCCTCGATGGTCACTGCACGTATTGTCTCCTCGCTGGTCACTGCACGTCTCTTCTCGGGTATTAGTGAGAATTCGTTTCTTCCTCACGTCTTTTTCAAAATTCTGATGACATCGTAGATTGCACCCGTGGAGCCTGAAAATCTAGACCTATCAAATGAGTGTAGCTTAAATCCTAGCTTTCTGGTTGGCTGGACAATGCAACCACCCTTTGGTAAGTAAAAGGTGTATTTCTCTGTGAACGAAAACCCTGGGCTGTATCAGCTTTTCCCTCTGTTTCATCGCCCAACGCATCCAGTCAGCACATTTAATACAAAATGAGTGTATCGACTTTTAAACTGTTTGAAGTATTCTAAGAGGAAAAATGAATAGTTAAAATAATATTATAAAATAAAGAGAATTCCCGAATTAAAAATATAAAATATAAATAAAATATTTAAAACTGCAGTCTCAACCTTCCTTTTCAAAACAACAAAGGGTTCACAAGTTGAGACATTAAAGTATATTTAAAAAAAGTTATGATGTATTTTTTTTATTGAAAGCTATATCTATTGTTAAAATTAAATATACATTTACTGTATGTATGTGTATATTCTAATATAATTTTAAAATTTATACATCTCAATGTTACTTTATTTTAGTTTTGATAAAATATACATACATATATATATATATTATTATAAATAAATTTATATGTGCAGGACATGCAGTGCTAATATGAGAATCTAGAGCCATGTTCACGGTATTTATTTATTGTAAAACCCAATGGGGAGAGGCCATTGGGTAGACTTAGACACAGTTGGGAAGATAACATTGTAATGGACCTGAAGGAGATAGGATGTAATGAGGTGGACTGGATAGAACTAGCTCAAGATAGGGATAGAAGGCGTACTTTTGTAAGTATGACAATGAACTTTCAAGCATAAGAGCCATAGAGTAGTGAAGTAGGCCCTATATGCTTTTTTCAACTGTACTTATTTTAAAAAAATACACATTTTATTGCTATGATATATTTTAAAACCCGTTACAGGTTAATGTTTAAGTGTAAATTAAATCTTAAAAATTAAGTTCCTCTTAAATGACGTTTCCCAACTAGTAGGCCCATGCGAAATATTCTCTTTAATTATGCGTTAAAATAGAAAACAGGAATGTTCCTAGCTTAGACCATTAAAACAATGTGCCCACCTTCGAGGTTTGGGGCATCTAATCAACTCCCTTTTCCTAAATCCGACTAAGATAAGGTCCTATTCCTGACAAAGAAAAGATACGGCCGAGTCTCGACAAACAAAACAACTCGTGCGAGGGTGTTAGGATAGGGGGGTCCGGTGGTGGATTATAAAGAACCAACCAAAAAACCCATTCCTTGTTATCTCTTATTTGTGAAGATTTTTTTTTTGTCTCTCGCTTTTTTTTATCTTTCTCGGTGAAACAGGAAACAGGAAATCCATTTCGCGCGGACCCGCCCTTCCTCTTGTGTGTTAAAACAAAGTCGTGTTGAAATAGATGCTCCCCTGTCCCCTCTCACCTCCTCCCTTTAACACCTTCTGTCAATAGCGTGATGTACTGATTCAACAACTCGAAGTATACTCACTAATCTCTTTGAGTTTGGATCCAAAGGAACGTGAGTTAAGATAGGATGGTAGGGGACGCGAAATAAGACCAGCGTTTTTGCAGTTTTTATGTCAAAGCATTTTTTGGAACTAAAATAAATAAAATATTGCTCTGGTAGAAACAAAGAGTTTAATTTTCTTCACATGTTGTTATCAACAATTGTTGAATATTTGTCATGAGCATAGCGACATTAGATGAGAAACTTTTTTAAATGAAGATAAAATGTTGTCATTAAATTCCAGGGCATCCTTGACAGATATTCAACAACTGTTGATATCACCTTGTGAAGAAAATTAAACTCTGTGTTTCTACTGGAGCAATATTTGGTTTATTTTGACAAAAAAAAAAGTTTTGCCATAAAATCTGCAAAAACACTGGCTTTTTTCTCGCATCGCCTTTCATCTCACCTTAAGGACAGTATTTTTGTAGTTTTTGTCTAAAAGGAATAAAATATTCCTTGGCGTTTAGTTTAATTTTCTAAAAATAATAATCTCAAAAATTCTTGTACATCTGTTATGAGCTGAGCCTGGATTTTGTCATTTTTACTTTCTCGCTATCGTACAGGTAAAGAAAGTATTGAGATCGTCAAAAAAATCGAGCTCAAAGTCAATTTTCTCAAAATTGGCTCTAACGATTTTGATTGAAATTCGTATCTAGGCGTTGATTAAGATTATAAATAGACTGGCTATTTTCATTTTCCCATTAAAATGACTTTTATGGTACTTTACAGAAGCGGAAATTTCCGTATCTCCGCAACTATTTGAGATAGTAAATGATTGATCATTGCAAAACTGTAGTACTATTAAAAATAAAAAACTTGTATATGAAATATATTTTTATAAAAACAAAAGTTTCTGAAATATTGTCAAATATATCAATACAATTTTGTGAGCTTTAGTTGTAAAGATATACTACTTAAAATTTAACGCAATAATTCTCTAATGCCATAGAGTAAGCAAATAATTAAGTCTTTCAAGAAGTTGATGTTGATTTTTCTTTAACCTCTTAGGGGTGATTTTTGTACAACACAGGGGCGAATACAGGATTTTAGTGAGGGAGGGGGGGGGTAGCAGGGACGTGGGGGTAGCAGGGACGTGGGTGCTCCCATCGGAATTAGGTCGGGAAGGGAGGGTGGGAGGCAAATATTTTGTCTAAAGCACGTGATTTAAAAATAAATTAGTCTAAATATCTTTATTTATGATTAATCATTGAAATAGTACAAATAAAAATGATAAAATAAATTTAAACCTAATCAAGGTTTATGCAACAAGGTGAGAGGTGCGCAACTCAAATTTGAGTAATCTCATTAATGCCTATTTTCCCCATTTAAAAAAATACTTAATGTGACTGTCTTAAATCTTAATATTACCAATAACAATTTATAAAATGATATCTGGTTAGTGAGATAGTATTACGTGACAATAAAACTAGTAGTGAATTAAACATTGAGTTAATTTCTTGAAGGAGGGTGCGCGCCCCCCATGTGATAAATTGTAAAAATCGCAATTTGTTCTCGGGTTTGCTAGTGTATATTACATTAAGAATTTTAGTAAATATCTTCATTTTTAAACAATAGAGAGGAAGAGTCCGTATGGAATTACTTACCATTTATTTAATTTTATTTGTAACATACTATGCTCACGAGTAAATTAATTCTGTTCATTGGTTGTGCAAACGTTTTTTTACAGTTTATTATAAAGTCGATTTTTCTTTTCGTTCTGTATTTTTAGGTCATCTTTCCTTGGTTTGCGCCATTTTGTGTCATTTCTAGACATTTTTGAAGTTAAGGGACTTTTTTAATACCATCGATATTTTAAAACTCCATGAATACTCAAACTCAAACACAATACTTTAATCACAAAGTTGTCGTAATAAGAAAATAACAATAAACTTAGTATCCTCTTGAATGTGTGGTTATAAAATACACATTCCTGCCGAGATTATGACTAGGCTGAAAAGGGTTGCGTTGGGAGGGGGTAGCTATTACTTCTGAATCAGAAATTTGTAAATCAATGTTTTAATCATCAGAATAGAATAGTTAATTTAATTTGTTATACTATTCAGTCATACGTTTCTATTTGTAAAGCGTATGTTCAATTTAGTCGTGTGGATTCACTCTGGACATCTGTTAACATTTTTAGGTTATTTTTTATAAATTTAAGTCAATATTTTTTTTTTAGATTTTATAGGTCATTAAAGTCCGAGTCCTGTTTATTAGTATCGTGGAATATGAACAAAACATTTTCTTTTCATTTAAAAAGTTTTTGATCTAATTCTGATATACTCATGTCAGATATTTAATAGCTGTTGATATCACCGTGTGAAGAAAATTAGGCTAAACGTAAATACTGAATCAATATTTTATTTATTTTAACCAAAACAATTTTTTTTGTTATAAAAATTGTAAAAATAATTGCCTTGGCTAAGGTTACCTACCATAGCATCTTAACGTAGACCCCGTTTACCTTGACGGATTATACTATGGTCCTATCTTAGCTATAAGCTATACCATAGTGAAACAATGTAAGACAAACTTGTTACCTTGCAGGGTAGATGAATGGTACATACCCAGGGATTGTAGGTTAGAGGTTTAAAATCCAGACCCCAGTTCGATCCTGGGTTATGGTAAAAAATATATCACTATATCACGTTGTTCGAATCCCTGCCGGGTGTATACTGAGGTGCTCCCCTCCCACATTTTTATTTTTCCTCCCTCCCTCCATGCTAATACAGGTTAACTTATTTTATATCATATATTTCTAAATCCTACCATGTTTGTTTAAATATGAGGATATCCTGTACTGACAGTAAGATGTGAAGCATGCATTTATGGATTCGTCATAGCTTAGTTATTTACACCTGGAAGGTATACCTTCTCGCATTACAGAGCTGTTATGTGGGTGGCCTACATCTCGAGCGTTGGTGCCGGGACCCAGTCAAACTATAGTCTTATTGCTATAATAAGATTATGGTTGGAAGAATCTTCTAGAAAATACAAAGAGGTTTATTTAAGGCCAACATTGATATCAACTTTATATATTATTGGTGATATTTTTAAAATGTTGATAAATTTATTAGAGTGTGCCACCGTAGTTTGTCGGCTAGATATGCCTGGTCTTCTACTGTCAGTAGCGGATATGTAACCGTCTTCTGAGGTTGGGACACCCTGTAGGTGCGGTTACTTCGCCCCGGTCAAATCATTATGATGAGGATGAGGTTTTTTTTTGGTGCCACTAGAGGTCTTTATCCTATATTAAACCTAAATAACCAGACCATGGCAAACCTAGGGACAATTCCCATTCTAGGATAGGGGGGGGGGGTAGGAGGGAGACCTATATTGACACCAGATAATCGATCCCGGGACCTCTATATTAAGCCATATTAACTAATAACAATTTATTTCGTTTCTTAGACCAACCAAATAGTTTTAAATCTCAAATATACTCTGACGTTTTTTTAATTAAACCTCTTTAACTATATTTATTGAACTTTTCATACTATATTTCACTTTATTTCTGAGGCATTTTAAAGTTAATCCAGAATGCGCCTAGTAATAAGTCCAATTTTAATAGGAAAGACCTATTCTGACAGCTAGAAAAACAACTAAATCTACATTCATTTATTCATACGTCGAGTCATGTGATCTGCAGTTGTCACTTTTGATAGATATTATAAATACTTATAAAATTGCACTAATAATAATTATAGTAAAATGTTATCAATCAATGTTTACAACAAGCAAAATATATTTGTATTTTATAATAGTTTCTTTCGCCCGCTTCGGTGACCACATGGTCTAAGGCGTCGCTCTCGCGATAGACTAGGCCTCCGATGACGGGGAGTTCGGGACTCGATGGTGGATGGATATATATAGAGTAGTTTTTCCTAGATGGTTTTACATTCTTTCTCTCCACATAAATGCGGTTGCACTTCCTCTAAATTCAACCTTCCTAATCCCTAACGTATTTGAGTAACTAGTACATAGATGTAAAACCCGAATGAGTAATAGGACGCTGTGATAAATAATAAATCCTATACTGTAGCAGAACGTGTATTCAATTATTTAATATCTTCTTAACATCCAGAAGGAATCGAACCAGAATCCTCAAAGCTTGTGGGTCAACTGCTCCTATGACTTATTGACATGGAGAGTGACTCTTTTTTTTATCAACCCTATAGAGAAATGTATAGCTGCGTATCTTGGGAACACCCTATACAATGATGTAACTTCGATAAATAACACGAAGCTGCCGCGCGCTATGATGAAGGATGAATAGTTTTCGAATTTGTGAGTTTGTGGTGGTTTCCGACAAATTATACCTAGATAGACCTTGACAGGTATGCAATTACTCTCATGGCACTGACACACAGAACAATTCAATAGCCAGTTTAGTGTGATTATGTTTTTTTATTTTAACCTTGATTTATTCAATTTTTACCACGTGTTAATGTACTACTTTTTATTTTCGTATAGCTTTTAGCTTTTTTTTTCTTCTAGTCTCAATGTTGAATATAGCTATCGTAATAGTTGAGGTTGAATAGTATCGAATGTAAGTAATTAAATATGGATTTTTATTTGAAAGGTTTCGTCTATTAAGATAAACTTTCCTAAGGTTTATTTTTTCTTTCTCAATGTGGAAAAATAATCTAATCTTGGAGGATATTTAAATAAAGTAGTGACGGGCTATTTAAAAAAAGTTATTTTGTGTTTTTTCAAACAATTTTTTGTATTATTTTTCTATCTTATCCTTTAACAAATATAATTCAAGTTTACTGAGTATTATGTTTTTATAGCATTTTTAAAAAGTGGAATAGACAAAAATATAAGTTTATAGAACTAATATTTATTTCTTAAGGTTTTTTTATTATTTAAATTTTATCCCCGCGTCTTACTACCCGTTCGATCTACACACATTTGTAGCCTACTAATTATGTAAGTGTGCTAGATAAAAAGGAAGGTTAAATTTAGGTGAAATCTCTCTGCCTTATAGTAGACCATACGGCCACCAAAGCGGGTGAAAAATAAAATAAAATATAAGATAGCTATCCCTGTCTGTATGTGTGTGTGTGTGTGTGTGTGTGTATATATATAGGCCTATATACATAGGCATACCTTGAGCTTATTTTTTTATTTTTTTAGCACTGCGTCTTACTACCCGTTCGGGCTATAATCTTAAATACTAATTACAATAATGTATTAGGAATTGGGAAGGTTGAACTTAGAGGAAGTGAACCCACATTTGCGTGGAGGGAGAGGGGAAAAACCACCCCCAGTTCACCCGACCGAGATTCGAACCTCGATCTCCCCGTCCTCGGTGGTCTAGCTCAACACGACTGGCGCGTTAACCAACCACGCCACCGAGGCGGGTTCCTTCAGTTGAAGTTATAGGCCAACTTTTGTCCGTTTGTCTTCTATTTACTGGAAAGAAGTGACGGTACAAAGTTGACCAAGTTGTCCAGAAGGATCAGTGGGCGGGCCGCATGCTGTGATCAGTTGGTGGAGGGGGGGGGGTGTATACTAACGCCACTGCAGGTACTGTTTCAATGTCAAGCGCGCTATCATGACAACCCCATCTCCCCTTATTCACCCCTGCTGGCCCATAAACCACGTGACGAGTACTAATTGAGTCGACTCTCTCTTGGGGACCCAAATAAAATCGTCAGCTAATTCGGCCCACCGACCTGGTGGACCACACCGGCCGCTTTCTTCTTCTACGTGTCACCCCCCTTTTTTCCGAAAAATTCAACACCTATCCCCTCCTCTTCCCCCGGAACCCTCCTATCTTAAACCTTCTTCCATCGCTTTATTTCAATCTCTTTAAGACATGTACACTCTGTTTCATTAATGTGAGGGTGAAGGGGACGAGAGAAAAGGTTAGTGTTTTGCAGTTTTTTTATAGCAGAACATTTTTATGGACAAATTAAATCAAAAATTTCTCCAGTAGAAACATAAAGAGTTTAATTTTCTTCACACGGTGATATCAACAATTGTTGAATATCTTTCATGAGCATAGCAGCATTAGATGAGAAACCTTTTAAATGAAGAGAAAAAGTTGTCATTAAATTCCAGGACAAGATATTCAACAACTGTTGATATCACCGTGTGAAGAAAATTAAACTCTATGTTTCTATGTATTTATTTTGGAAAAAAAAAAAAAAGTTTTGCTATAAAAACTTCAAAAAAAAAAA